>KL660934.1:0-89641 GCA_000732775.1 Stachybotrys chlorohalonatus IBT 40285
GTTCGCAGACTTTTGGACACTAATTTTAAAACATTTTGGTTCTTTGATAGTAGTCGCACTAGCAATTATTTTATCTCGCTTCCGAAGATGGGGAAGCTTTTGGCTCTATTCAATGGTTGAGCAACTGAGAACACTCAGCTCATGATCGAAAGATGTAAAAAGAAAAGTATACTTATAGATGTACGGCGGCAAGAACCTTGCGCACGTGCCATGTCTCTCAAGGCATATTCTGTTGACAGTCTCGACGTAGGATGACGCATCATCTCTTATGAACACATGCAATGTGCCCAATCTCCCTCACGCAAAACTATACTGCGACATTGTATCTTCGTGAGATTTCCAGAGAGAAATGTCTCGTTGGCCAAGATGTACACTAATTTCTGTATGCTGCCTATGAACTATCAAGAAGATCAGGTTCATATTAAGCCATGAGAGGAATCCAATAGCAACATCGAACTTGTAGGGGAAATGCAATAATTAAGAACAAAGTGGTGGAGTATCATCAACCTGCCGAATCTTTCGTTGTCTAGGCAAGCAAAGGGAAGCCTCGTCTCATTTAGACGCCGAGGTGACTGGCTGAAGAATAAGACACATCGAGGCTAGGTGTCACCGCGTCTAGCCTTGAATACGGCTTCTTTCATGCTCATGCTCAAACTCCTGGTTTACTTCTTGCCAATGAAAATTATGGCTTTGCCAAGCTTTGAGAAAGAACAACATCACATTGTACTAATGGAATCTGGACAATTGGCCGACATGGGAATGAAAATCTCATACCATGGTAAGCATTCATACACACATCAAGTCTAGAGTTTGCCAAACAACTTCTCTGCCTAACTTCACAACATTTCCGAATACTCGTTTGGCATCCCTTCTCTAGTGCCTGCATTAAAGCACTCATTTTCTCTCCAGTTGATGGGAAGCGCATTGGCATCTCGTATTCTGTGACAAACTCAATCCCTGCCTCACCATTGCTGCTTTGCGGGGCCGTCTGTGTTTCTGCGGCATGGAGTTTCAGAACTGAACGAAATAATGTAGAAGAGAAATTTGAAGGTACATACCACTCGCATTGTAACCAATACTCTTTATTTGGTTTAGAAGATGTTCGGACCAAGATCCTTCCCTAGACAATTAGGATTGTCATTCGCATACGGTTTAATAAAGGCGAAGTCGCATTTGGAGTTAGGAGAAAGCAATGTAGCATTTTTGAAAGATTAAACAAATATCAGTTGCATCTCATAAGTATACCATGACCTTTTCCAGCTGTCAAAAGCGCGCAATTTTTGATGTTTTTCTTTTTGGATTGGTTCACTTCTTTCCCCTTCAGTAAGCGAAAGAATCTGCTCTTTCCCTGTTTCTCAACACCCGGGAGGCTAGTGTGACCATGACGACTACGCTTCCCCACGGCAGCAAGGGCGACTTCAAGTACAAGGGCCATGGGAGGACAAGGACACAATCGCAGAGAGCAAGTCATCCAGTTCAAATTCACCTAGATGAGTCTGAGGGTCCAGAGTTAACCTGCATAATATGCCATCTATCCTACCCGTAATTCAGACTCAGATGGCTGAAGCGGCTGTAATCGGTGGAAGGCCTGTGATAACCCAAGAAACGCTGGGCTTGGTGTAGATTTAGCTAGACTATATGGTATGAATCACGAGCCTGATATTGACGGTGATGCTCCCCATCTCCCCCTTTTCCCCTTGTGAGACTACCATTTACATATAATCACGACCAACTTCATTTGCACGATTTGAGTTTCATTTCTATCTTGGTGCACTCCGGTGCTCTTAATATTTGTTGTTCACGATAACAACACCAATTGCGAAGCTGTTTTAAAGACTCTGATTAGTGCTTATATTGGAGACATACCTCACTTGGGGTGACGAGACAGAGAAGCAAATACTCCAGTATGTACTGGATGAAATTGATCCTTTTTCTCGTTGGGCACGACTGAACAGCTATATTGGCTCTGTTTGCCTTTCTTAGAGTGGATCAGATGGGATGATGTATCCTAAACTTGGTTGGAGACCGAGATAATGCAACAGTAGCCACCGTCGGATTGTCCCCTGATGTAATCTCTGCGAAGATCTCCGATTCAATAATTTTGAGTTCGACTGTCGGTTCCTTTCCAAACGCAGGTGTAAATAACACAATGGCAGAACCAGGGTTAGTAATTTGGGATCGAATATCAGTCTCTATCTAAGCCTAGCTAGGGGCATTGAACCTGCCAGTGATGGGTTCCCCCGCCCCCACACCATCTCAGACGCATGCGTGCCTGGCTTTGACGTTGGACACCCGACTTACACGCGGCTAGCTTGCTCTAGCTTTCGAATTTGCCTCCCTGCCCCATCAAAAGCCCAGTAAACGCCTCCGTCCAGCCACTGAACGGCACTACAGCATTATTCTTGTTTGATATTCGGCTGTTGACCAAGCAGCATCGAGGACATCTGGATATGTACGAACGCAGCAACCACGTTCCCGAGAAATGCTGTTGCAGAACTGTATCTCACCGAGACCCAGAGATATAGAGGGATCGGTATCGTAGTGAATGCCAATCCAGCTGCTAAGTATATCCAGACCCAGCGACGACCTAGGCTATGCTTGGGACGCAGCCCCGCCATCGAGATTGCGAATGTTGTCAGCGCCAATAGCTGAAACGTGGTACTCGCGACCAGCCACCAGAAATCAGCATCGTCGATGCTTCCCGCTTCAATCTGGGACAAGGACCATCCCATCATTCCTAGTAAGGAAGCAGCGATAACAACCAGACCGGTTAATGCCTGAAGTCTGACTGTACCTGAAACAGGGCTCTTCGTTGATGCAGAATTATTAGTGACCAAAGCCAACACAAGATGTAGTATGATTACCTGTGAAGGGGTCATTCGAGAAAATGCGGCAGTCACCAGAGCGTCCTTGTTCTGTTTGTTCTGGTGATACTGGATTGCAGCTCGTATCCTGGTTTCGCGCTTCCGCCTACTGGTTGTCAATGGATAACAGGGCTTGTCGAATCATGACGTACCAGGTATGCTGCCAAAGTTTAGTATCCCAACGTTGAGTCTTACCAATCGATTCATATCGCAAGTTCACCTAATGGCGGACAGTCCCAAGAGCAACCACGCGTACTTTAACTGCTGAAATGATAGCATCATCAACCTCTCGTATTAAGCCCACGACAAGATCCTCCAGGATTGAAGCAGCTGCATTGATTGAAGTCTTTATTCTTTGAAGCTCGTTCACCACGTTAACGATTAAGTCCGAGCCCATCAAGAGCACAGCAGCTGTGAAGAGCTCGCGCCATAAAACCTCGTAGTTAGCATCTTTCAAGTAGCGCCGGTGAAAATGGGGTCGCGCTTGTCCGTAACGAATGCTATTGTAGTCGGATACTATTTGGCCGATAATCGGAGACCACTTCCGGGCCCAATCATCGTCGGTAATACCAGCAATCTCATAAATGTAGTATTTAGGGTCATCATCGAGGAGTTTAAGTGGTGGTCCGTGAGGATGCGCGCCATCGTAAACTGAGAGCCACTCAGACAAGGAAACCCCTTCTTTATAAGCGTTGATCGTATGTGGCCACTGCCGCAAATCGTGAAAACTACGGAGGGACTGAACTGAGCGGTCATTCCAAGGGTCATCAGAATTTGTCAGCCTCGGCCATCTCTCCTCCGAGATTTTGTAGAGGCTGCTTGCGATCTGGGGATATCTTGTTAGCGGCGTAAGCATATTATCCATCCGTAACATACCATGGAGATACAATGCATATCTGCAATGGCTAATGATTTGGCTAGCCTCTCGAATTCGGGATCATCGCTAAGTGAGCCTTCTGAATCATTCTCATCGGCTGCCATTTGAAATGGCTTGGCTGTCCACGGAACGGAACCTGCGGATGATTAGTTGACTTGGCTTAATATTCCATTGGCATTACTCACGCATCATAAGAGAAACTCTGTCTAGAGCCCTCGCCATTGCCTCGTCGTCTTTCCCTTTGCAACCCGATTTGTCTACTTCTCAAGGTTAAATCGGGCTGTTTCGTGGGAGTTGAGGTGCTTAAGTGTGTCCTGTTGGCTTTGTTCAAACAAGCATGTCTGCCTAAAATTAGGAGTGCAAGGCAGATTCTGCTTGAATTGATTCAGCCTCACAGTCACAGGCGCTTAGTGGTCTACCGTTGTTGTGATTGGTCTCAAGGCTGTTGGTCGTCTACACGACCAGGGTGGTGTCGCAAATCAGGCAATGTTGTGCCCCAGACGTGGCATTTCCTCAATGGGAACTGTCCACCAAATATCAAATGAAACGAAGGACACCAGTAACCATGTCATTCAGAGCTTTAGCCGAAGGAGATGGTGACGACAAATAATATGACAGAAAAGGATCTGAACACAAACGGTTGCCGGCAGACCATTTTAGACGAGTTTGTCCATTATTTAACCACATAGCATCACATAACCATACTTCGCCCAGCTGAGCAGCATGTATCTTCGACTTTCCCCTTCCAACATCTCATCCACAAACCCCTTCTGGAACCAGGAAATCGTCCACATAAACCGCAGGCTGAGCTCCGACACCCAGTCCGCGCTTTGCGAAACCCGTCCACAGCTCACACGCATTCGCCCCACCCGTCAGAGCCACGTCAGCATCCAGCATAGCATCGCGAGCCGAGACAAGAGTCGGGTTACAAGGCTGTAAAGCCAGGCCATCCACCACAAGCTGCATAGCCAGGAACTTGCCGTCTGTCGGGACACCGTTCTCGTCGAATTCGGGGAAGGTTCCATCATTCTTTCCATGTTTGTCAATGAGGTTCCAAAGAATCTCGTAAAGCATGTTCGCCCAGACATTGCCGATGCTGTGTCTGAGGGTGTCCCTGGCCAGGTACGAGTAGAGCAATGGATTTGTGCGTGTGTTGGTTGAGTAGAGGTAAAGACGTATGCCCGTGGAACTAGGTAGCAGCCAACGGGCCATAGTGTAGGTGCTGGTGCGGTTGGCGTTTGGCCGTACCATAATAGCTACGGCCATGAAGTCTGCCCATCCCTCATCCAGTCCTCCTGCCTCGACTGTATCCAAGCACTGAGCGTTGAGAGGCCCTCCTGTCAAGCGACTTGACACTGGAATCAAGGTCAGTCGCAGTTTCTGCTTAGCTATTTCGTGGACCGGTTACTCACCACCATGCGTATATTCATGAAGGACTAGGCCCGCATCGAATGACGAATCGCGTGTTGGCGGAATGATATTCCACAGCCACATGAGCATGCGTGGAGGCTCCCCATCAACGGTGGGGAAGAACCAGGCATTGTTCGTACCCGATCCATCTTGCGCTTGCAGAATAACGAAATCTCCATCTCTGCCACCCAGCCCGTTGTTATTCAACTGGAAATTTCCTGCCGCCTCATTAAACCCAAGAAGATATAGTAAGTCGTGGTACACGTTCGAGGTATAGAAGAGCTGAGTGATTGCAGCATCTCTGTACTCTACTGGGTTGCTTAATCGGTCGCTGTACGAATACTCAAATTTCAACTCGGGGCTATTTGGTCGATACTTTGGCTGCCAATCGCCTTGCGAATCTGTAGGGCTATGCACAGCCACCGCATTGTTGCCTTGCGTGGTGGTGTAGTTGGCGCTGCCGTCGCCTACCCAAGTGAAGGGGGATGCTGCAGATAGCCAAGGGTCTTCGACCACAATCCGGCTTCCGAGTGATGGATCGTTGACTCCCCACGGATAAACCTCGTAGGTCAGCGGCTTCCCGTATACCACTACGCCGTGAATTTCTTCACCTGTACCGGCGTCGATGTAGGTAACCAACCAGGTTGGGAAAGCATTAATCTCTATCCTCCAGCTCAGGTGCAAGTCGCCTCTACCTTTATCGAAATAAATCAAGCGAGCCGTAGGATTACGCTCCGTTCCAGCGACATCGTTGAACTCGTATTGCTCAGGCGTAGTACCTTTGCCGTCAACCGAAACGTTGCTAGCATCTAGCGGCAGGCCAAGCAGGTCGATAACTTTCAAGAGAGCAGTAACCGGTTCGAGATAGTCCCGCTTGCTCAAAGATCTCTCCGTGGGCAGCTCCCCAGTAAAGAAACTACTACCATGGGAAAAGACGTTGCCGTAACGGTCAACCTAATTCCTCTGTTATTTCCCCTTGTTCAGAAGACGCTGGATTAGTTGAATTTAGGTTGCGCTCACATTGACGTTGAAGTCAGCATTACCAACATCCAGACCGTTGACAGTCTGCTTGAAGTAGGCATGGGCGATCCCGTTTTTACCAACATAGTGATCATCGACTAGGCGAAACGTAAGCCCCGGGACAGTCTGTCGCACAAATTCCTCGGCTGCCTCGAGGTAGTTTATGTTATCTGTCGCAGTTCTTGAGATTAATCGCGTTTCGGAGACTTTTTGGGTATTGGTATAAGCTGACAAGGCGGGCAGTCGGTATTTAGACATGTCAATGCTCGACGCAGGACCTGGGCGTGGATGCCCAGAGACCAAGACCAAAAGGTCGGCGAGACCAAGTATAGAAAACAGCTTCATCGAAATAGAAGCAGACTGACCATATACGAAATAAAACCTGGAGAGAAATGAATCCAATTCGAAGAACCTGGATACTTTCTCATAGCAGAGGATTGCAGAGGGGCAAGTATTAGCTTGATCTTTACTTCTGTTCACAATCCAATCATTTTTTTTTTTGTCTTTTCATCCTGCCTAAAACAGAACGGAGCATTTGCTGGCGATTTGCCAGTTTGGACAATCCCCGTCTGACAATGCGGACTTTGAAGCAGGGATATGGAATCCTCTCAACGTTTGGTTATTGCCACTTAGCACCTTAGAAAACGTCACTGTGAGGAGAACTCGCTGGGGCTACTAAGCGAGAAGCCGAAGCAGATTTGATTCATAATTCTAGAATCAACATGCGATTAAGGTAAATGGATTATCGCTAAGACAACAGGGAGGTAGGAGGTGTCAAGTCAAATGGGTATTCTCTACGGCCGTACCAAATGGTCCCAAAAGCTATTTCGCTAAATAGCCAGGTTAATGCGACATGCCCTGCCATTGGGTCCAGATACAGCTAAATACCATTCACGAAGCGGACCCAGAAAGCCTTTGTCAACCTTCAAGCCGGAGCCGGCCTACCAACAAGCCTGTTTATTCTTAAACTCACTTGTATTATTCGCCATAACAGTTAATCAGTGAGAGTTTCTTTCTCTTCTTGCATGCGGAATACAGGTGTGTTCGCGAGCTCAAGTCTAGCAAGATTACAAGATAAGGGGACCTTCCACACCTTGGGGATGGCTCAAGGACAAATGCACCTTCATATCTACACTCAATCACAATCACATGCCCGGCTGTACCATAGCTGGAAAGTCGTGGCTTAAACTCCTTTAATTGCCCTTGAGTCTTCACAAAGGGTCAATTGTCACCGAACCAGCCTTGGCTACTGCGGCCCCAGACAATCCTTCCCAAGTATCACATTTCTCAATAAATTGAGTACCTCTCTGGCCCCGGCCCGTTTTCCCACAGCTCAGTTAATGGATTCATTGTAGACAATACACATAAATAGGTTGGGGCTCAAAATGGGTATCACTTTTAGTAGTTGGGCCTTTGGGTGTTATATTGACGCTTATTATATTTGCAAACGAATACTCTAGTTTTTCGGTTTTTTTCTCCAAGGTTGTACATTCTTTTTGATACACCCAAACATGCTCACTCAAGACTCTTTACACGGTTCGAATCATTAGCCGCATTCGACTACAGAAGAGAATCGAACAAACGGACTAGCTGACAGTACAACATCGCCAATACGTGGTCAGCTAGAGCTTGATGACCCGACAAGGGTATCTTGTTTATTCTTGCAATCATTCATAACATAGGAAGTATTACTGAAGGCACAATAGACCAGCGCGGCTTGAAATACAACTACTGTCAAGATAATATTCAATGGGAACATTCAATGAGGATAAAAATGAGTCCGGGAATGCTCACGGTTGCATCCTAAAGCCACGAGTGTCGCTTCAACCAACCCAGTTTTCAATGTGAGATGTGCCTGATGAAATTTCATTCTCAGAATCCCTTGACCTCGAGGGACAAGTAGCTCACCACCAGAACATTTCTGGTGAATATAAAAGTAGAAAGTGTACAACCGTCCAGGATATCCTAAGGCCACTTCAAGGACCGTTAAATAATATCATTCTGGCGCCTTTCGCCATCTTCTCAAGGCTCCGTGTGTCAGAAAAACAACCAGTTTGGTGTTCTCTCGTTGGTCGGAGCCGCAGCCTCCCTCACGGCCCCGTGGGGAAATCCGAAATTTTACACCGCCACGCAGGATCATCCAGCAGGATGAATCCGAGGCTTGCATCTGAATAGCGGATACTACTAAGAACAGAGGAAACATATCAAGTGATCTGCATTCGCGTTCTGTAAGACGGAATCATCATGATCCCTTGGGCCTGACCCAGCGTCAATCCCTATCAAGAGCAGCCCCGAGCACTGGATACGGTAATTCCGCAAACTACTTCAATCGGCTTAGAACAAGTGTAATTACTACCTCCAGAACTGCATCGGCCACAAGGCATGGTCTGCTGATTTAGGTCTCCCTTGCCAAAAAGAAATATCTCAGTCCCCTTTATTATGAAGTTGATCAATCTGCTACTTGTTTATCCACCCCTGTCCTGATTTGTCCCCTGTCCAAACCCAGTCACGACGGCGAAGCAAGGTGCAGCCAATCGAAGTAGGTAAGCGAAGCGAAAGTCAGTCAGTGATAGAAAAAGACAGTATAGTTCTAAACTGCACATGAAGGGTATAATGCCTACTGGTAAAGGTGTAAAAAAAAAAAAAGTGCGCTAGTAGTAAAAGAAATAGTGTGTCCCCCATATCCATCTTCCTGTCTCATATCCAATTATACCATCATCTCGTCTGATTCCGCATCCTCTTGTAGCGTTGTTGCGGTGAAAAACCTGTAATTAAAACAGATTCAAGTGCCAAAATAAATACTGATCGCCTCTATGGCCTTGTCCAAACCTGCCCTATCCTGTCTATGCAGTCTCTGGCGTCGCAGAATCAACCACGCCGGAAAGTAGAAAAATGGGTGTGTGAATGCGCAACGCGTGAGAACCCGTCCAAAAAAAACCAGAGAGCCCAAAAAATGCGAAGAAGAAAGAAGGGAAAAGAATAGACCGCTCTAGAAAGACGAGTGAAAATAGGAGTGCTGCGGTGGGGCAGAGCCCGCACGACCAATATGCAGAAAATAAAGACGACCGGGAAAATGAGTAGTGAGTGGGGGAAGAAAATAACTCGATTGAAGACATGGCCAAGGGGGTTTGGAACGCGTTGCAAGCTCGTAATCTTTGCCACAAAACAGACAGACTCGTCATCAAGAATAGAACCCGGAGGGATAAGGCAGACGATGGAGGGGTCAAGTGAAGACGCGAGCCATGCATGACACCCTCCATCAGCGACGGTGGATATCCTCCTAGCGCCGATCCGCCCAAATCATGTTGCGGCAGAGGATAGAAAGCAACCATAGGAGATCCTGGCAATCAGCTGAGCGGTTGTCGGACTTGTACGCCCGCTGCTAGTTGCCTGTAAGGTCTGGAACCGCTGTAAGGCTCAACATATTCGGGACCAAGTCGCACTGAAGAGTTGTTTATCAACAGGGTAACATCCTTGCAAGAGTTCCTTGGTGGGGCGCAGGAACTACCGAAGCCACATGATCAGGTGGATCATGGCTGCAGTAGTTCAGCCAAGACGTTGTTGATGATATATTGTCGCAAGGGGGCGAAAGTGAGCAAAGGCCGACGAAAGAGAGGAGCGGAAGAGGGAGGGCTCCGTTCTGATAGGGACTTCGACAACACGGACAACAGGTCGCGATACCAGTATGTGGATGTATGGTGTACCCAGATGGAAGCCTTGGGTGCGGAGACCGGGCATATGTGCGAGCACGGCGGTGCAACCCATGCATGCGCCCCGAACCGAGGCTTGCATGCGAATCAAATCGGCTTGTCTGGGCTAGGGGGAGACGTCCTCAACCCGACCCATGATGCGTGTTACCCTGCCATGCCATGTAACATGGGTCTGCATATCGTCCTAGCCTCCTCAGCAAATCATGCTCATCCAACAGCAAGTCATAGCCACAATGCTCTGCCGGGCCCAAGAATAGATTGCCGTGTCCGATGCTCCGCGTGTGGCTAATACCATGCATCATAGGGGACCTTTGCGTGCTGTGGTGGTGTGTGGCATCGATGTTTGATTGGAGTGCGCCACAACACCTGACCTCTCCTTGCGACCCCCCTTGAACTACTCACGAGGCTATCCAATGCGGTCACTCGGAATCGTCCTGCAAGAAAAAGGTGTGCGCAGAAGAAAATCGTCCGTAATCGAGGTGTCCCTGTGCCACTGCCTCGCCCGAAACCTGCAGATGATGAGACGACATGTTGGTTGTTTGGAATAGTTTGGTCCAGATGAAACGTGCTTGTATGGGTCACCACCCCCTTCCCTCCCCGCCCTACCTCGCTCGTATTTACTTCCCCATGCCCTCCGTCCACATGGGACTTTAGGCTCTCGGCGCACCTTCGCCGTACCCTCCCGTGCTGTAGACTGGCTGAGTGTTCTGGGTGTGGTGCGTCGATAGGCTAGAGTAACCGTCAGAGTAGGCGCTTGCGGGCGCCGGATCCCACCGCGGAGGCGTCGCGGTCGAGGGATGGTGGCTGATTGGTGTGTGCAACCCTGTGCCGCCGTAACCACCTGTGGTCACGGTGCGCGTGTCGTAGCTCGTTACCGCGGGCAAGGCAGTCGTGTTCAGGCGCATGGTGGAGGTATGATGTTGTGGGCTGTTATGGCGTATGCTTGGGCTCAGTGTCCGCGTCGAAGCACTCGAGTAACCCGGAGGGCAGGTCGTGTAGGGCGCCCACGTGGACTGCGAACCAGAGAGAGACCGCGGCGAGGGTATGGTATCGTGATGGTTAGAATGACCCCCGTACTGGGTGTGCGCATCGCCTGCGTGCGAAGGTAAGCTCTGTTGAGACGCCAGACCAAGCCCAGGGGGTGTTGGAAGAGGAGCATACGGGGCACCTCCTGCACCGCCCGCACCCCCATGACTCATTAGACTCGTGGGCGGTAGATTGCTGCTAGGACTTGCGCTGTATTTCCCAATGATCTTCTTGAGCGCCTGCTCCAGGATGCTCCACGGGAACACCTTGACATCCTTTTCGATGTTTCTTGGCTTCGGAGTCGGAAATGCCATGATGATCTTGAAGAACTCTTCGCTTTCCCTCTTCCCCTTGGACACTGTCACAGGGTGAAACCCTTCCAGGTTCCTCCGAATTCTGTTCTTCTCCTCAACTGTAAACCGGTTCGGAGCCGCCACCAGTTGTTCCAGCAAGTGAATGGTATCGACCGACGTAACATAACACTGCCCCTTCTCCGCCCACCAGATGCATGATATGCATATGCTGTTAGGGGGCCTCTCGTTGACCGAGACAGCCCGGAAATTCGCTGTGAGAGTAGACCCTGTCTGAGATTTGCGGAACATGACGAGACGGCGTCGATTGTCCCACTCTTCCTGGGTCCATTCCTTTGCCATTGTCTCAAGCTTTCCATTTATCCTCAGCACTGCTTTGCTCGAGTATATCGATATGGGGTGGTAGGCCCCGGCACTCGAGGCTCCATTTGTGATCGTGCTTGTGCGGATCAGTTGCGGCGGATTGTTACCTGATGAGGATGGCATCGGCAGCGATGTCAAGCTTGGTCGGCCTCCAAGCCCGATGTGATCCAAACCCGGACTTCGGCCCGTGCTCCCCAGGGTTGTTGGATACGGACTCCATCCATGGGCCGATCGCCGGCGATAGTGCGGCTCCTGGAAACTCGCTGATCGATATGCTGCAATCATGTCGGTATTAGTTTGTGGAAATGCAGCAGCATATTGGCCTTGCGGCGCAGGATAATCGCAAGTATTTGTAGTTGCATCTGTCGAGAGCGCTGCGCCATCACCTCTGGGTGAAGTGTCAGCTGGTGGTGCTGTGTCATGCTTCACCTTGTCTGTCCGCGTGATGTCATCCGCCGGCCCGTCTAAATACTGAAATGTCCCGGCCACCGTCCGCGAGATCTCCTCACCAGAAGGACCCTCAATCACCAGTGACAGTGGCACGTTGCTGCCTGAGCACCCGGTGACGAGGCCCTGCGGCGCGTCCGCGCTGCAGGAGTAAATGACGCCGGTATTGTCCTGCGACTCCTTGGCCACATCCTGCATGAGAACCTTTTCCGATCCAAACAAGAGCGAAAAATAAGGCATCGAAGACATCGAGAATAAGTCATACTGAGACGAGATCTTGAGGAACACCTTGGTTCCAGTGATACCACTGGCGGGTAGGCAGGACAGGACTGTAGGGCCGGTCGGGATGTAGCTGGGAACGCCATTATTCGAGTTGAAGGATTGCTGGTTCAGCTGTGCGAACTTCTCCGTCTGCTGATCGGGAAAACCTTGGCTCGAATACTGATCGTACGACGAATCTTGATATCTAGTTGTGTCGTAGCCTAGATGTGAACACGAGCGTCAGCATATGGTTGGAAGCCAAGAAAAAATCAGTCAATATTTGACGGCGCCAGCCGTGAACAAGGAGAAGTCCGCAACCAGTTTCTTGACCCGTATCGCACTCTCCCAGAAATGATGCCTCAGCCTCATCGATTTCTCCTTCAATATCACTACAGAGTAGGAGAAGTGTTTGACAACGTACCATGCATCGAAGGCAGCTGAGCCTTGCTGTATGCCGCCATATCTAATAGCCTAGGAGGGGAGTCCCCGCTCGGGTCTCCCCCGTTGGCTGCTCGGGCAGCTTCTTCGTACCTCAGCGTAACCGTCTCGGGCGATTCGAGCCTGTCGTCCACGCCAACGATTATCGGTCCTTGCGGATGGCAGTCAGGCTGTGTGTGGTGCGTTAGCCCCAAAGGTCCGTCACCGAAACAGGGTGTTTGAGTTGTGCCCTGCGAGAGCGCTTCTGGAGCAGTAGCAGCAGGAACGGACAGCAAATTCGATGATCGAGAGCGCGTGCAATGCAAAGGGGAGAAGTTGTCGGAAAAGTTGACCCTCGCCCACAGAGTGAGAGTCCCAGGAGAAATGTTGGAACAGGTCTAGGGTGTTAGGACTCACCTCGAATAGCTTGTAAGACGGACACTGGAACTTGACAGCAGACATGAAGCTGTCAGGAAGGGTGATGTCGAGGGGAGAGAAAAAGGGTTCTGAGTTGAAGAGAAGGAAGTAAAGAATGCAAACCAGTGTTTCGGCCAGACGAAATGTGGTTGCAACTCGAAGGTTAAAACCAGGTCTCGATGAAGTCTTATTCGATGGGCAATTGCTCGGTCAAAGAAGGGATTACCTCGTGCTCGAGACTTTCCTTCTCGGAGATTTGCTTTGGTTTGGCCACAAGAACTAGTGCGCAGGCTGGAGCTTTTTGTTTTGCCCTGGCCACCTGTCAGTGACGCCTCTAGTTTGCTTCTCCGTCTGAGGAGGTGGCGTGGGTGAGACAAGGAACAGTCTTGGAGCCTTCTTACTGGTGAGGTCTGAGATAGTGACAGCAAGGAGGCCCGGTCCAATCCTAAGTAGAGACAATAGCATTCCAGGAGAAGAGAGACCGTTATGTGATAGCTGCAAGGTGCTGGCTCAAGTACCGGCTGCCTCTTGCGACTTTGTACTCGGTAGTTGGGTGCTGGGTATCATGCGATGGGGAAAAGATGTGGTTCAGAATGATCTGGGGAAGACACCGCCTCTAGTGGATGCCGAGGCCAACGCAGAACGAACCTTGCAGCGCAGGATAGACAAGGGATGCGTGGTTGTTGCGTGTTGTGCTGAAGACCGGTATGTGCTTTGCTTGAGAATACACATTAGCATTCCTTGCTGAGAATGATGACTGCACCGGCTATATACGCAGGATAGAAGGACGCTCTCTTGGAGAGGATCATATAGAGCTCAATCAACTCCTCGTTCGACTTACTTAATCAAACCCCGAGCTCGAGCGCAATCGGTCTGGATACGTCAAATCAGCTAGCTGTCCGGGGAAAGCAGGTGCTCCTCGGCCTTATGGCAGTGGACCTACGGTAGGTAATCTTACTGATGCAAGGCTGCTGCTCTGATTCGACCGATAAAATGGATAGTCAGCAAGCGGAAACGGGCAACGAAATGAAGCCGGTGGCATGGACGGGTTCGCTAGAGAACGGCGTCGAAAAGGCGAGACAAGAACAGGCAGCAGCAATCCCAGACGATCAGGCAAGGTGGGAGACGTAGCCTTGGGCCAAGATTCAGGTAAGTCAAAGTCTCGGTTCATCACTTGCTCTGATGGGGGTTGGTTGAAGCAGAAAAGGGATCAGAAACAAGAACAGCGCGCGTTGCTTTTTTTCCCAACAATGTTGCTGTGGATGGCGTATGCCGGGTCGTCTTGTGCTGCGTCGAGGGGAGGTAGCGGATGTCTCGTAGTAAAGCAGGCCAAAGCGGAGGGGAGTGCCAAGGCAAGGACGAGCTACTTTCTCGTACACGAAAGGGGTGAAGCAGCAACGAGGGTGTGCATGCAGAGAAGAGACTGAAGATTCGACTTGCATGCGAGATGGGCAGCGGTAAGGGCCTTGAGACAAAAGCAGAGACTAATCTTGGTTTGCAGTGCTCTCTCTCTGCATTTGATGTGAAAGAAGAGTTACTGGGCAGCCTATCTCGTTATGCAGACATTCGAGATTCTCGTGGAGTCCAATGAAGGTGAAATATTCCCGAGAAGCCCGAGTTGATGTTGAATCCGTTATCAAAGGCTCGATAAACTTCCACTGAAAGTTCGAGCGACCGGTAAGGCTCCCGAGCAGGGCCAGGTTAGACCAGTGGCGGCAGGTCCACTGATCCAAGGATGCGTTCGGGCGCTGGTACAAAGCCGAGTCGTGCCCGTTGGGATCCTGGTGTCCCACAGCGGCCCCGGAAAGGCGGTGCGCAAGGGGGGGATAGTCTAGATGACAAGCGAGAGTGTGTGGAACCTAGAGGGTGTGCGCTGAGAAATAGACCAAGGTCATAGGGGTGACTAGAGTGGTGGGCAAAGTAGTGAACGTAAGATGCATGTTCGAAGGCCATGATTGGACCGCCATGGCTAGGTTCTTTAAAGAATATCTGATACGGAGGGTACGATGCTGTTATCGATGACTTGCAGCAGTTCTTCAACCTTGAAAGGCGTCGTTAATGATGCCGGAGGCAATATATGATCCTCGCATCACCCTCCATCTGGAAAGCCATGACCAGCAAAGGAAGTCGATCAAGATGGTGGCAACGAAAATGAGAAAGGGAGGAGATGGGTGGCGTTGTGAACGAAACCCATTAGCCGAGCCGGTGCAGGGGCAGAAGGTTAAGGAAAACACGCGTAGAGGCAAGTGAAAACAAAAAGCAAGCATGATTTTGGGGGCAGGGGAAAGGATACAAGGGCGGGAAAAGAAAGCAACATGGGAACTGCTCATCGGGACCCCGTTTGGCAAAAAGCAAGCAAAGGCCCAATAGGGGACTAATTCAGTTTGATCAACCTAGAGAAACGTAACAAACAGCACTAACCTTGATCTTGTCGAGCTTTTCCGCCAGATCTGGCAGTAGGCCTTGGCTTGCCGCTACGCTACTCTAGGCCTAATGAAACCAGGCCAGACGACAGATCTCGGTGGTGTGAGCTCCGCAAGAGCAGCGCTCGAGCAACAAGGCTTTGCGCCGTGAGCTGCGTTTTCCGTGTAAGCTAGGTAGTTGAGTGCAGCTCCTTTGTCAACTCTGATTGGTGATCTAGGGACACAGCGTAGGGATCACACCGCGCAAAACAGGTTAGTGGGGGTTTTGACTGAGGCAGGGATAATTGCCGGTCGTTGAGTTTGCTAAAAAGAACCAGGGTCAGCGGGCATCGGCTGCAGGCTCTCCGACTTGGAAGGCTTGGGAAGGGTATGGATCGGCTAGGCCTGAGCTGACTGTCGTCAGTGCTGCGTAAAAGGCAGCAGCCATACGGCGGAATTCTGATGAGCAGCCAAGCAAGGGGGAACGCGATCGGGTGGTGGATAGAGCCCGTGATGGGACAGGATGACAGGGTCCAGGTAAGTACAGTACTTGAGAACTGGTGATGCGCTACAGGCATCAGTGACAAGGGTTACAAAGCTCCATCCTCTCTCGCTTATCCTTGCCCACCCCAACACTTGACAAAATTGACCGCAATACATTGTGAGCAATGGAACAACAGGCGAAGTTCAACTGACCAGCGTGTGCCCTATGTTCTTGGTAGAGGGCTAAGTTTTGTATGTATTCTTCTCCCAGTCCAATCGTGACTGTGTACGGTTTTCTTTGACACTTCTCTCCCGTATGCAAGGTAGTTCTGCCAAGCGATGCAGCACCCTGGTAGGGAAATCTTGCTTGCTACAGTGGCAGTAATCGATAGGGATTGTTCGTTGGTTACTTGGGACGGCTCGGCAAGCGATGCGCAGGCGTCGATCGTTTGGCAAGGATAGTGGGATGGGGGCGTATGCGATACGGTGGGCGTGTAGGGGTGCGTCTGGGATCAGCAGATCACCAGAGTTCCACTCTGCTCACCACCCTTCCTATACTACCCCTCCAGCTTTCGTCCAGGCTTGCCGGGACAAGTATTCCTTTCAACCACGCAATTTGGTTCTAGGCGGAAACAGGCCGACACAATGAGCATCAATCGGATGCTGTCGTCACCGCCTGTGCCTCACGCCTTGGCTTTTTGTTTCCTGTGGACACCCATTCCAGTCAGCATCAGCTCTCTTTCCTTGCTTTTAGTTTGCCAAAAGAGCCGGGCGGGTGCTTTGGTGTTCGCAATCACAAGCACTGCCGCCTGCTCCTTTCTTCTCCCTTACTGTAGGGTCCCCACCCAAACGGACACGCTCTGACCGTAAAACACTTTGTTCAGTCTTCTTCGGTCGTAATGTGGTGGTACCTCAGTGAGCCCGTGCAGAAGGGCCATACTGTGCTAGTCCATCTTGCACGGCAAGAAACCTGGCTGAAAGTGATGATTGTCCATTGCATGGCCCTGCGGCCAAGAGAAGTGAAAAGAGCCAAGTAAGATAAGCACGCAATGGCGCTTCGAAATGCGAGGAGACATAGGCGTCGGTTCCCGTTCGCCATGGGAAATAGGGAACTGTCGACCCGGTACAGTTGTAGCCTAGACAACGTCGGCGTCCTTGCGTGGTACGCCAAACATGGTGATATGGCTGGCTCGTGCCTGAACCTCGGCGATAGGGTCGGCGACCACTTCACTCCGTTGCGCAGCAGCCATAAGAGTTATGTAGTGCAGCAGTGCTTTCATAGGCCTCTGCAAAGTAGGTAGCGTTACCGGTAGGCACGTCGACTGCCCAATGTGGAAGCAGTGTGCGAAGTAGGAGAGCTGAAAACGCCAGGTGGAGACGGCGAGCCAGGGCTGAGATCGTCGCTCCACAACGACAACTTGCTGGGGAGGTACACAGACTGTAGAGCAAGAATACTAACTTACGTAGTGTTCTTATCCCTTTCGTTTGTTGGAAGTCGTCGTCACAAATAGAACGATTCAGCTTCAAGGTCGAATGGTTCGTCGATTGATCCCAAGACGGTCGTTTGCAATTATTGCTTGAGCACAAACTTTATCAGCTCCTGGAAGAGATAGGGTAGGTAGCTCCACATGTAACCTCAGTAAATTTTGCTTTTTGCTTTTCTTTTCTTCTTCTTTCCTTGTTGGCCCGAGGAGCAGTCCGCATCAGTGCCTCAGCTTGGCTCGTAGTGAACGAATTTGTTGTGCGATTGGCCGCTCTATTTTGGAAATAATAGGTCCCAGCTTGGAACCACGGCTAGGCTCACTTGATAGCCGGCCTGGAGCACCTTTTTGGGGGGGATTTCGTATTCGCAGATCGAGCGTCAGGGCCCTCATACGCAGTCAAGCTTTTCCTGGAGTGTGGCGTATGTTGGGGAGCCAATGCATCTTATATGGATCCGCAACAAAAGCCGTCTGCGTGATACTGAACGGCACGGTATCTCCTGCCCTGTTCTACTATCCTCTGTCCGAGTACAGGGTTCCTGTCTTCCGTAGGCAACTCTTGTGCCGTCAGGATTCGCCGAATCGATACATATGCGAACCAAATTGTCGGCTTCCAAGGTTAAAAGGTAGGACGATGCTTCGGCCAACCGCATCCATCCAAACCCACCAGGTGCTCTCCATCTCGGCATGGGCTTGGACGTGGTGACAGGTGTGCCAAGTCTAAAAGAGATTGCAGTTTGTACCCGTTCGGGGTACGACAATCCAAGATGAGTTGCCTGTACTGCCCACACAGCGGGAGCCTGCACGCTGGTCAAATTTTGGCCAGCTCACGCCTGGCTGCAAGGGAAGGGGGGCCACTCCGGCTCTGGACTCACGGGACAACCCCTGGCTTGCTGGTAAGCGGTACGTTTTTTTCTTGACCCTCGACATTCAACCAACGCCGTGTGGAGGAGGAAGCGGGATGCGGGACAGCTCAGACCACGAGGAGCTATCCAGACATGTGCATTGATGGTAAATGCCCGTCGTGAAAATAAAGCAGGTCAAATGTTTGTGGTTAAGAGCCTGTTAATAACCCCGGTCATGGAAGATCGACACCAGGATCAAGGTCAATGCCGCGGTGCCGTTGGCTAGGGCGGAGCCTAGTGTCCCGGTCGATCTGCCGTCTGATCACGACGACCAGGTCCAGCAGCCAGGGTAAAAGTCCCCGGCCTAGGTCTTTGCAATGAGGAAGCTCAAAGCATAAAGAAATTCACATCATTACACGGAGAATTGTATCCGAAAAGATATAGTAACCTGGTTGAAGCGTGGAAGTGGTAAAGGCCAACGTCGTGTTTGTTACCAAGTAGCAAATGCCATGTCTGCAGTCCCAATATGGCAGGTCTGGTTCAGCGTGACGATGTTCCGGGATCATGAAGACGTGAACTTTGTTGCAGGGCACATCCTGAGCTTTGCTCTCACGGTCGCCCCTGACTTCCTATACACACCTATGCCAACAATCCAGTTGTGGCCGTTGTCAACCACCGCTTCGCGACATGCAGCATTATCCTTGATTTTATTCGCACTCATTTAAGACTAAGCGAATGTGCGCTACCTCGAGCTTCAGCCTTATTCTCGCATATTCACCCACTCGGCATGCGGTGGCCGACACCTGTGGCGTTATTACCCGATGCGGCTCCCCACGTGCATGGAGCTCCTAGACGCCAATTCTTCGTGTCGTTGGCTACATATTCCAGAGGCTACCTCCATCAATTAAGGGTGATTGGAACATGGGATTCGTGCCTTTTCTGTGTGAACTACGAATGCGACACCGATAGCTACTCTTGGGCAATGCCATCATCTTTCAGCTCAATGCGTCGTATTACTGAGATGTATGATCAGAAAAAGCACAACAGCCCACGGAAATGCTGCTGTAACACGTTGCGAGATTTCGAAGCATCGTAGACTTCGACGCGTTCGCATCAGTCTCAATCGTCGCACCAAGCTGGGACTTCGTGATGCGGCACCAGAATTGAAAAGATGCGATGTCCGATCTCTATCATCATCCAGGAGAGAGGGTGTAGTTTGAATAATGCGACACCAATAAGAACCAATCGTGGAACCATATGATACTCGCGTGGTTGTTCACGACGTAGAGCGTGTGGGTGTACAGCCGTGTGTCGAAACGAGCGTGATCCGAGTGGGAGGTAACCTTAAGCGGCCGTCAAGGCCAAATCGACGTGCCGGGGCAGGCCAGCAGCGGTTTGCCCGCAACACTTGAACCTATAATTCAAGAGAGCAAACGTTTTTACTCGATCGTAATTGATTTCAGCCGACAATTGATGTACATATTCCGAGTAGTGCAGCAGCGCAGAAGCAAACCGGTCGTGGAGCTCTCCTGGTTTATGTCTGCGACTCTGGGCCGAAGTAGAGACAGAGTCTGCCGCTCGGTGTACGCAGCTTCCCCCTAGGCTGTGGTTCGAACTGGGCAGCGTAAGCATCACAACACCTAGAGTGGGCGGGGTACAGCCAGCACAACCCCGCTGAAGAGTCGCGGTCCATCAACCACGAAGCAATGAGCCATGGTCCATCCCACTTAAGATACACGGCTCCCCATGAAAATCTGGGTCAATTACGATCGGACAAACTTCAACGTCTTTACCGATACAATTGACTCATTCACCATACTCGAGCCATCTCGTTTCGGACGTGGCAACGAGGACAGCCGAGGTGCAGCTAGTCAATTGAGTGAGCGGTAGTGATTGGTTCCGGGAAAACTTTGGGGAAGCTGAGATCATGCAGGGGAGGGTGGTCCTCACACCTGAACGTAGATCTCGCGCCCTGTTTGTTTGTGTCTCATACAGCGCGCGTCGGCCGCTAGTTGCCGACAAGAAGTGGCAATCGGCTGGTGCCGCCGACACCTTCGAATGGTTGTAAGCATTACCGGCACACTGGATCGGGCTTCGAATCCCATGATGTAGTGGCAGGGCTGCCGAGTAGCACTGGGACACCACCTCCACCCACCTTGTGAGCTGGCATGTCCACCATGGAGTTCGAGGGGTCAGGGGCCCAGCTTCTCATGCAAGGCGCACAAAAGTCGTCACAGTCACACCGAAGATCCGCAGGTCGGCAAGGATTCGGGAGCGAGAAGCATCGATGTACGCGTGGCGCCTAGGATTCCAGGTAGTCCAGAGCGAGAAGTCTGTCAACAAGTTGGGCTCGCTAGAATGCACTGTTCTCGGAGCCTGTCATCAGCCAGGCAGCCCTGCTCTATTCCACCTCATCGCTAAGTAGGCGAGCCCAGGCTGCAGGGCAGTGGCCGGTGGTTCTCGTTCGTTCTGGCATAGGCAATGGCGCAGAGGAACGATCGATCAGTGGCAGCCGCATCGCTTGTGCGTTGACAAAGCGGTTGGAGGCGATGTTGAAATAAAGCTTCTGAGTTTGCTATGCTAGGGGAGGCAAAGACCATCAAGCACTCTACTGAGGAAAGCGGATCACGCATGAATGCAGGCAGTGCCTGCCGCCCCTCGGGTATGCCCCTCGCACCTTCTGCTATCATGCTACCTCGATCCAGTATGGATTGCATCAGATGCAGCGACCGTAGAGCACCAGGGTAACGCCACTACCTTGCACTGTTGTGCCTGCCCTGACTTGAGGGTAAGGTGTTATCCTCGACTTCGGTGCCCTGTGGTACCAAAGTTGAGAGTCTCCTCGCGTCCATACAGCCACAGCCTGCACCTTTCCGGGTTGGACAGGCACCGATTGTGCAGGTGGCACTCTTATCGCCGGGACCAATCACCCAGTATGCGCGCCTGTCTGTTACATAATGCAGGTGACGCAAGGAAACGAATAAGGATTGTGCAACGAACAGAATTGGGGTGAGCTGCGAGAGATACTCTACAGATTGCCAGGTTATGGCAATGACTTCAATGCCGGCAAATACTACCAGCCACGTGCTGTGTTCATCGTGATTTGCCTCTCATGGTCGCTGCAGTCACTCGCCCAGGATCCATCTACGACTCCAGGAAGATTCATGGCATCTTCCTGGAGTCAGATTCATTCATTGAAAGTCTTCTACTCTCAAGCCGTCACGCTGGAAAGCTTCTGTCTCGGCCCAGAGAGGTCCAGAAAGCTATAGCACGCACGATCTCAGCCCATGTTTTGCCACGATCCTGCAGCAAAGCGCGCGTAACGGCTTTCGTGGGACTAAAGCGTAGACATTCTGTGGTCACTGACCTTTCCACTACGTATTTCGTCATTCCTTTAAATCCGTAATTTGGCTTAACGAGTACAGGATGTAACCGAGCGCCAGTGCTCCCGACATTCAGCTGCTCTGTGATTTGTGGTCAGCTGATCGACGTGCTGCTCTCCACTGCGGTCCGTAAGAGAACTTTGAATCCTATATACAGATTGTCTTCCATGTCTACAGGATAGCTCAAACGAGTGAGCAGCGACCAGCTCCAGGGTTCGGAGTAGACACCAGCATCCCAGTTCGTCTGCGATCTTAGTCGCAGCGTCTCGCAAATTACCCTTGTACGGGTGGCCGCGATGAGGAGCCGCATCTTAGACATCTAGGGGATGGTGTCAGATCCCCGGGACCCCTGCCAACCTGCTTGGTTCCAGCGCACAGGGATATGGGCCGCCTCCTTATCGCACAGACCACGGCATATTTTTAGTTTTTTTTGTTGTTTTTTTCCTTCTTCTTCCGCGGAACAACCCATCATAACCAGGAGGACTCTAGCCATGGCAGCACAGGGTCTTGGCTACCAGCGCTCTCGCTGGGGTTACCCGGTGAAAGGGTGTGCGTGCAGTTCGGCGCTCATCTCCTTCTTGCCCCTTGAACGTGGCAACACGAAGTTTGTGAATCTATCGCCTCATCAGTTCGCCTGAAATTGCTGGAGCATTAGCTCCAAGAGCCTTCTCTACCTGACTCGCTTGCAAAGTTGTCGGCAATCTCAAGGAGCCGGCCACGGCCTTTAGCAGTGCCGAAGATGACTTGTCATGTTATGCTCAGTTTTTCGTGGACCTGGTGCCCTACCCGAACCCCTGCCAAAAACATGGGGCAGCCCCCCCAGACCTAGGACACAAGGCAACCTGGTTGATATGTGGATTCGCCTCAACCGCACGGCGGACATAACGCACTGGCCGGTAGCTTGTGCGAGTTGTTGAGCCTGATCCGCACGCTGGCCTTGTGCTTCTCCTCAACCTGTGATCACCCAGGCCTTGCAAAGAAGAATTTGAATAGCCATAGAACGGCAAAAATGTGAAGTCCAAGCGGTAACATCCAACAGTGGCACAGAATGGGCATTTCTCCAGTGGCCTGCTGCCGCTATTTCTTGTCTTGGACTCGCTCTCCCCTCGTATTTTCGCAGCAATAATATGACAGGTCATGCTTCCATTGCCAGTGCTGAAAGATGAATTGCGTGGCCCATTCCTTTTTTTTATTGTGATCGCCAAATACGGCCCCCGTCGCGGCTATTTTTCCGTGAACTGCTTTGATGTCTCTCACGGTTCAGACCGTTGGGCCTTCCCAGTTGAGGATACACCATGTACGGATGGACTTTCGGAGCCCAAAGAAAAGAAGCCGGAAGGTGAATTCCCCAAGCGCTAGGTGAAATCACGATGATTCGAAATGGAATATATTGCGTTCTCGCACCGTGTGATATTCACTGTGTCAAAACCACCATTGTTGACCGAAGAGCAGTGCAAGATGGAGCACGACTTCGTTGCTTTGGCACAGAATGGAGAGCCTCGACGCAATGCATCATGTGCAAAGCTCTGTTCATTTTCTGCTGGTCAATTGGTATTTGATAACACTGCTTAGCGGACCTTCATGGTGTCCTGTGTACTGCGACTATGACCTTTTTACCCGTCTTCACGCACTATTGGTATTATCTCTCCTTATACCTCTATTGTGCAAACAGCATTCCATTATCACGCAGGAACTGCTTCATACATGCCAATGCTTTCTCCCCATGTTGTCAATGGATGACGCAGTTATATGGTTGAATTCAATATACTGGCCGAGACCAGGAAGCAGTCGACGCCAACAGACGAAAAGCGACCTTAGTGTATCGTAACTTCAGCAAACACTCGAGCGGTGTGTGATATTGAACGTCGGGGTACGGCACGTTGACAACCCCATCAATATTACGGATTTTCCTATGGCTTTAATATTAAATAGTGAGCCTTCTATATTTTGGCTACCTTCCCGCACCCATTTAATCAGAAACAGTTCAATATTTTCGGCATATCAATCATCTGTCCACAAATATCGCAAACGCAGCTTCACAACGAACTGGTGTTCCGGTAATGGGTCTCTTTTCAAGTGCTCTTGTCTGTCGTATGTGAGGGATTCCATTACAATGTTGAGTTGACGGGCGTTGACGGGCGATTTAGAGGTATTGGACAATGAACCCACAAGTACCAAGTTGGTGTCAAGATCTGGTTGAGTTATAAAGCAATAGTAGCATATTCAAGCCATCAATCTTTAGAAGCTTTTAGAAATGCAAAGATTTCGAAAGACGATGGCTGTAGAAGAATCAACTTCATAAATCTCAAGCTTCCTAAAGTTCTGGGATCAATATGGATCGTCAAGGTTGTCATCAGCCCATGCCATCGTTCACGTAGTTCCAGTGCATGGTCTTTCACATGAGTCCCACGCGCCAGAGGACACGATTTGGGACAACAATGAACAGCCGCCTGGAACTAGCTTGTGTGGAGATGGGGAAAAGCTTAGTAGAGCTGGGCTTCAGCTATTCCAGAAAAGATCTGAGTGAATCTGTACTAGAGACCAAATAAGCCTACGTACCGGAATCATTCATGCGCTTCTTCAATTTTGAGACATCATCGAATTTACGTTGTCTAATAGCAAAAGGAATGGCGTACTTCCTCAGTCGCAGCGGTGCCAGGAATTCGTCAGCTACCAGGATTCCAAGTGGCCATAACCAATCGACTATCCGTCTTTGAATCAGCTACTTCTCCTTGAAAGGTTAAGGTTTGGTACCGCTCTATGAACCTTATGCAGTACACGTATACACGATTGTCCGATAAAGCAGTATGGTCAGCTAGTCAGACACGGGGTATGCGTAATCCATCCGATCTTTGGACCTGTTGAAGACTTCACCGACTGGGTAATCGGGTGCTTGGCTCTGCAGGGCGATGTCCCTGGTATCAATGTAAGACTGGGTGTGAACATCGATTTGTCTCCTGCGGGCTTGAAAGTTGTTCAGCTGCCGCTCTTGGTCACCTGCAGCAAGCTATCATGCACTGATCGCCAGACCAGCCAACAGCACCCATGCATGGGGTTATCACACCCCCTATAGGCCCATCCAGTCGTTGCCAGTCCTATCCACGGTCAGCAGAGTATTAAATTCGCGGCCATCTGACCTAGACACGAGCAACATGATTACATTGACGATGGTGGGTTCAGCCTCACGGCTGGCGTAATTCTCCAATCATGGCGAAGGTCCCCTCCCTCGTAGAGAGACTCTCCATATCGATGGCTCTTCGACTGCCTTCACATCCGCATCTTCCGGTACAGGGTGTGAGGCTCCCGACCAACGTTGGTCGTCATGCAGCCGCAGAGCGGCTAAGGGGCTGGCCAACATGTATCACTTCTCTAATGAGACTAGACTACGTCCTTACTGAGACAGCCTCTGGGGTGCGATGACCGTCATTGACCTTTTACATCACATTCAAAGTAGTACTTGTGGTCGTCTAACCAGTTGGTGAGAAGCCCATAATCAGCCATGGTGGGAGCACGAGGGTCTACAGATAAGACGCACGATACACCCCCTGGATTGATATGCGTCCACGTATCATCAAGCTCAAGCATTGGGGGAAGACGTTGAGCAAGAGCACAAGGCCTATACGAAGTCGACTCCTAGCTACCCAGATTCGAGACACAATATGGCCATCTCCGTGCAGAAAACATCACGTTCAGACGTAGTCCGGGATTTTGACCGCTTTCGCCGTGGTCTACCCGATCTGCAGGCTGTGCTCCAGCCTGTCGGTAGATGCTACCCGAAGCCTCGACCTCTGCTCATGTCTCATCTCGGCCTTATTACCTCGGCAAGTCGCTCCCGGGCCTTTGGCACACCATGATGTCAACCATTCCCAACGGGTTCCTTGCGGAGTCCGAGCTGGCATGTCTCATCCAGCTCACATTGCGCAAGCTACCGTGAAGAGTGACAGTTTGAATTCAACGCATCTGTTCCTACATAGCAAGTGCTGCATAAACATTAACAAATCCTCTCCATGCCTAACCTAGGTGGTGATGCTAGTGCGTTGTAGGCTTTTTATGGTTACGTATCCCTCTGTACCTCGCTTCCTTTCATACATCGGATACCTGCCCTCGCAACAAGAATTCTGGGAATCCCGAGCACCGCAGTGCACCCCGCAGCTTCTTGGGATATGAGCGCTGATCTGTTTCTAACAGCCTAACCCGGTCAGGCCAGCCTCTGCCCCTACTCCTTGCATTCATTAATGATTTAAGTCTCAGCCACGTAGCCTAGACCAATTGGTCTTCCTTGGGCGTAGCTTTAAAACACGTCTCAGACCTCTGATGAGATGTCTCAAGTCACCTCGCCCTTGCATCTCGAACTTTTGTTTTGGGAGGGTAGCGCGCTTGATCCTCTGTGGTCTGCAAGAATCTAGTCTCGAGGACTGTGAAATTCGTCATTTGAACGAGCTACAATGACACTTCGCCTTGAATATAGTGGGAATTATGTTATAACATGAGGTGGCAAGACCGTTCATTTTCAGCCCTGTGACACCATCGAGGCCGTGTCGCGTGTAGAAGAATTCGCGGTGAGCGCTCAGCTAGCCTTTCCAAAGAACTATAGCCGCTCTTGTATGGGCTTCTGGTTCCCGATGGCTATTAGTTATACAACTTGAATTATCTCGTGTACATCTGTGGTGAGAAAAGCAGGTATTCTACTATGGTGATGTGACATTCTGCACGTCCACCTGAAGGTATTACTTCCGGGAGCTTCTCCAATTAGCTCTATATTTGAAGTAACAGATTCACAAAAAGTCTTATAAATTTCAACCGGAAATTCCTCTCTTATGATGAAATCTTGACGTTCTTCTCGAAGTGGTTGCTGGGAAGGAGACAAAATATTTGGGCAGTGTGATACCCCGGCCGCCTGGGTTGTCTTCACGACCGGTTGATGATAAAGCCCAATCATGGAGAGTCCGACAAGTTCATATATAGTCTCTCAGTTGCTACTGACTTTATGAGAAGATTTGGCTATCGTAAAGAAGCAACTAATCGTGTCTTTCGAATTACACGTTTGATGTGCACGGGAGGCTCGATGCAGGGATTGGTATAGGGTAGGCGTTTTGGTACCACGGCGTAGAATATGAACACACTGTATAGACAGAACCAGTTTCGTGACGTGCCGAAGAAGTTTTACGTACCTACGCATTGATAAACGCTGTAAAAAAGAGCGTCTTCGTGATATCGCAAATTATGCTGCGATTGCGGTCCTTTACTGACACGCTTGCCTACATATCTGGCACTACTATAGTGTGCGTCATTTAACAGTATCTGCACTGTCCGGCCATGACTAGGCCTATTGCTGAGACTCGCGGTGCTGAAAGCTTCTTTCATCAGCGCATCAACGCGTCAACTATAATCATCCGAGCGAAGATCACGACATTACAGCGTAGAAGCCCCTATCTCGCTACAATCTGTGCAATGGCGTCTTCAGGTTCTCGCCGGCTCATTGGCCTGTCGACCAAAATGTACTTCTCGTTGACGCGGTCGCGGGATTTCACCAGCAGCCTCATCTCCCAGCTTGGGTCGGTACCATCAGATGCGCTGTCCCGAATCGACATCTTCATCCTGCCCGACTTCATTGCCCTGCCGACCACCGTCAGTCAGCTGCGCGCCAGCGACAGCCCGGCCTCCACCATCATCTGGCCCGGTGCGCAGGATTGTCACTGGGAGGACCAGGGCGCGTTTACCGGCCAGGTTAGCGCGTCTGTATTGCGAGAGGCCGGAGCCCGCATCGTCATGGTCGGCCACGCTGAGCGCAGACGCCTTTTTGGTGAAGATGACATCCTCGTGGCAAAGAAGGCAGCGGCTGTTACGCGTAACGGCATGGTACCGCTGGTGTGCATCGGAGAGCAGACGCGTGCCGGCGAAGACAGCAGCGACAGCGGTGATGTGTCGGCGGCAGCCGTACGGCAGTGTGCAGTTCAGGTCGACACCGTGCTGGAGACGTTGCCGGCGACCACGGAGGTTATCCTGGCGTACGAGCCGGTGTGGGCCATCGGAGCAACTCAGCCGGCAGGCGTGGAGCATATCCTAAGCGTTGTGGAGGGCATTCGCACGTTGGAGAGCGTGCGGAGTCGGTCTGGTGTGACGAGGATCGTGTATGGAGGCAGTGCTGGGCCAGGACTTTTTGCGCGGCTAAAGTCAGGACTGGATGGACTCTTCCTGGCGCGGTTCGGTCATGACCCCGTACAGTTCGTTAGGACGATTCGCGAAGTGGCCGAGGCGTGAACCTGTCATTCGGTAACACGATTGGCACTCCATATTGACAGCCTGGAGACAGCACTGGCGGGTCGAAGGATTCGGTGAGCCCGTGGCTCGTGAGCCTTTTGACGGGGCAGCTCACGGCGACTTGTCCTGCACATAGCGCCATTCTGGGGGCACATGTTGGATATTAGTGGATGTTTTAATGCTGGGCACCGAGGTTACACCGCGGCTATCGATGTTTACCGACTCGCTAAGGATCTCAGAGAGCAGGGGAAGCTGTCATGGAGGAACGGAAACTGTTTGACGAGCACGATGCCACAGGTGATGGCTTGCATCTCTGCACTGGGAATGTGGGTACTGAACTGACGATACATGGATCATACAGTCAAGGTGGAAAGTTGCAAATCATCCAGCCAATCGCCAGCCTGAGGACTGGAAAGTCTCCGCCCGCACAAGGACATCGTCGGCCAAGACGCAGGATGACCGCGCCTCGCAAAATACGGTGATGACCGTTGGGGCAGCACGCCTGGGGCTATCTAAACCACCGGTCGAAGTGCACAACAAACCCGTACAAGAGGCGCCGGGCTCTTTGCAGCCCAAACGTCAACTGCCGTCTCGGCTATCTAAATGCCATAGGGCAACCATCAGGAGGCAAGAAACGGTACCTGGGGCGGAACTACTGCAACCTTGTCAGGGAATCTGCAAGCCAATGCGGCTTTTGATGCGGAGTCCCCTCAATAATACCGAATTAACGCCTATTACGCATGCTTCCGGCTTGGTTCTTCCTGTTTCGTGCGGGGAAGGCCGGGGTGACCAGGGCCATTGCCCTTCCCCTCATCCAACCCCAGATGGCCAGTATCCATTTGCTTCTTGGCCGGCCAATAATGTAGAGAGGATGGTTCATGCGATGTCATGGCAGACTGCTCCTCTGCTCTCCACCACGAAGCCCCAGATGGAGACACGGTAGACAATCGCACCAGTTGCGCTTCGTGGAGAGGCGGCCCGGGTCATGGTGCCCTAGTCCTGGGCTGCCATTCCTGGAGCCTGGAGAGACTATAGCGCATCGCCAGGTTGTGGTCACAAAGAAGTTTTCTCAACTACTGTGGCTCCTGCACCGAATGACCGAGGCGCCCACGATATTGTCCCGACGATCATTACGCTTTGCCATCAACGGCCCCGCGGAGGCTATTCCAAACATGGTTGCTGCATCGTCGGCGGCCAAGAGCCGAGAGGGCAATGTACGGGAATGGAGAAGGCAGGTCAAGTTGACGGAAGGTCAGTTGGAGAAGACGACAGGGACACGAATGAGGAGAAGATGACCATACGGCATGGGCGAAAAATGCAGCTCCTTCGGAGTAGCCTACTGCCATGGACACCCGAAGATTACAAAAAGCAGCTGGCCGTCATAGCAATTCTCCTTTTGCCTTTGCGCTCTTCCCGTAACCCAGCCATTCGCTTCCGGATTGGCGACAATTCCCAGCCCAGACGTTACAAGAATGCATCATCAGGCTGCGCTGGCTGCGCTGGCTGCGGCGGCCTTTGCGCCCCTTGTCCAGGCTCAAGGTGAGTTTGCCAGAGTGGAAGAGGAGTTGTTCGGCTGAGATCGAGAGAGACGTCTCTCGAGTGGTCGCCTTCGCACAGTCCAGTAGTAACAATTGGTGTTTGACAGCAGAGACCCCTCGAGTCTCCCGCCGCGCCGTTCCCGAAGACTCCCCATGGGCCCCCGCCTACGCCAGAGCCGAGGAATCCCTTGGCCTTCTCTCGCTTGAGGAGAAGGTCGACCTGGTCACCGGCTCCGGCTGGCACACCGGCCCTTGCGTTGGCAACAACTACGCCGTGCCCACAATCGGATGGCGCCCAATCTGCATTCAGGACGGCCCCCTTGGTGTTCGCTATGCCACCAACATCACCGCCTTTACCCCAGGTGTCCAGGCTGCTTCTACCTGGGACCGCGATCTGATCTACCAACGCGGTCAGTTTATTGCTGAAGAAGCTCGAGGCACTGGTGTCCACGTTATGCTGGGGCCCGTCGGCGGCGCCCTAGGCAAGATTGCCGAAGGTGGCCGCAACTGGGAGGGTTTCTCGCCCGACCCTTACCTGACGGGTATTGCCATGGCCGAGACCATTGAGGCCATGCAGGCTCAGGGCGTGCAGGCAAATGCCAAGCACTACCTTCTCAATGAGCAGGAGCTGAACCGTGTGACCATGAGCAGCGACGCCGACGACCGCACGACTCACGAGCTATACCTGTGGCCTTTTGCCGACGCGGTCCACTCCAACGTCGCATCAGTCATGTGCTCCTACAACAGAGTCAACGGCACCTTTGCCTGCGAGAGCGAGCATCTCATGAACACTCTCCTTAAGGAAGAGCTCGGCTTTCCCGGCTACGTCTTGACCGACTGGGGTGCACACCACTCCACCGTCGAGTCCGCCCTGACTGGTCTTGACTTCTCCACCCCCGGTACTGATTGGGGTGGTGGTGATCTCTTCTGGGGTCCTCAGCTGATTGCTGCTGTCGAGGACGGCAGCGTCCCCGAGAGCCGTGTCGACGACATGGTCACGCGTATCCTTGCTGGCTGGTACCTCATGGGTCAAGACGGCGACTACCCTCCCGTCAACCTGGACGCCGACGTCCGGGCAAACCACAGGACCAACGTGCGCGCTACTGCCGCCGACGGAACTGTCCTACTCAAGAACGTGGATGGCATCCTGCCGCTCTCTACACCTGCGTCCATTGCCGTCATCGGAGATGGTGCCGTGATTGGCGAGCACGCCACCAACGGGTGTCCTGACAAGGGGTGCACCGACGGCGCTCTGGGTATGGGTTGGGGCTCCGGTACCGTCGAGTACACCTACTTCGTTGCGCCTGCCGATGCCATCCAGGCCAAGGGAGAGGAAATTGGTGCAGCTGTCACCGTCAGCGGCACCAACGACGCCGCTGAGGGAGCCGCCGCCGCCGAGGGTCAGGACGTGGCCATTGTGGTCATCACTTCCAATTCAGGCGAGGGCTACATCGTTGTCGAGGGCATGGAGGGTGACCGCACCCACCTGGACCCGTGGCACAATGGCAATGAGCTGGTAGAGGCCGTCGCTGCTGTCAATGAGAATGTCATTGTCGTTGTGCACACCGTCGGTGCCATCATCCTCGACCGTATTGTTGCTCTGCCCTCGGTCAAGGCCATTGTCTGGGCTGGTTTGCCGTCGCAGGAGAGCGGCAATGCCCTCGTCGATGTGCTTTGGGGCGATGTCAACCCCAGCGGAAAGCTCGTTTACACCATTGCCAAGCAGGCCAGCGACTACAACACCGAGGTTGTTCCCGGTGATGATGACTACAGCGAGGGTCTGTACATTGACTACCGCCACTTTGACCACGCCAACATTGAGCCCGAGTACGAGTTTGGTTTCGGTCTCTGTAAGTTCTTCTTGGCCCTCTTCCGCAAGAGGTCTGGCATAAACTAACACGTATACACATAGCCTACACGACGTTCGAGTACTCGGATGTCGTCGTCGACTCGAGCGTCACCGCTGGTCCCGCCACCGGCGAAACCATTCCTGGTGGCGCTGAAGACCTCTGGGAGACCGTTGCCACCGTAACAGCCACCATCAGCAACACGGGCGAGGTTGACGGCGCCGAGGTTGCCCAACTTTACGTGAGCTACCCTTGCGGCGCACCGCCCACCCCCGTGCGCCAGCTGCGCGGCTTCGAGAAGCTGCGTCTCGCCGCCGGTGCCTCTGGCACGGCCACCTTCAACCTCCGCCGCCGCGACCTCAGTTACTGGGACGTAGCGTCACAGCAGTGGGTTGTGCCGCAGGGCACGTTCCGCCTGGCTGTGGGAGCCAGCAGCAGAGATCTGCGTCTGCAGGGCACCATTACGGTGGCATAGTTACAAGTGGACGTGAGGTTTCTTCCGAGCCGCATCCCATGTCGTGGAGGTACAGGCTGTGGATTGAGATATTTGCCATCTTCATCTAAGTCAGAGTACCTATCATACAAAACAGTAAAACGATTACAACGTCATACCATGGCACCGTGATGTTCTCATCCATCTTCATTCGACAAGTAATCAAGCATAGAGTAGCCAGAGATGTACCTTGTGGCGCAGTTGCGAGCAATGGCGCGCTCATGAATAATTCTGCCAAGCAGGACATTGATGATGCCACTAGGCCGAGCGAGTAGTCCCGCGATGTGGTTGCCAGCGGTTGCCGACGTATAGACGATCAGAATTGCCAAGTTTGTAAATATGCTCGTGGTAAATGAATTTAAATGCAGCCAAGCCTATGATCCTTGCACACTTGCGATTCCCACAGTTTTGCGCAGTGCTCCAACCGTACCCAAATGGCTATCCCTCCGCCATCCCATGATCACAACCCATAACCCATCCGCCTCAACAACACCACGCCTCTTGCTCACGCCTCCTTGCCACCGGTCTCGGCCGACTTGCTCGGCGGGAACTTCATCCCCCTGCTGGGCCCGTCGGGCTCCGCGCCGGGCCCCCAGCCGCCGAAGCCATCGGCCATGGCGACGCCGCCCAAGCCCGAGGAGCCGATGGCGGCCTTGCCCGCGAGCTGGTTCTTGCCGACGCCAGGCTTCGTCTCGGCCCAGGCGGTGATTTGCTCGCGCGACCGGCCCGTGTACTTTAGAATGTCCTCGTCGCTGGCGCCCGAGCCGCGCTTGTGGCTCTGGTAGCGCTGGTAGAGGGAGGGCTGTTTGTCGGTGGATGGGGGTTTGTTCTGGGACTGGGAGGAGCCCATGGCTGCGCGGCAGGATGGAATGTGTTTATGATGGTGTGGCTGCGTGGTTGGGTGAGCTCTTGGTGAATGGAAGATGGTTATGTGTTTGGCATGCTTTTACATTGCTGGAGGTGGGTGAAGCTGGCGATATTCCCCGCATCGATGGGCAGTGCCACGGGACCTAACTCGATCTCAGCCTCAAAAATATCGTGACGCCCGGCTGATGAAGTTCCATTCTGGGTTAGCCATGAAACGCAGCCCTGCTCTTTCCATACGACGGTCAGCCGCACATAATCCACCCAGCCCTGCCTCGTGACGTCGCTCATAAAGGCATTTCGTGGCTCATCAAATAATAGTGAAAATAGCTTCATTATTTCATTACTTCGTAATTACGCTGTAATATAAAGAATCAATCACAGGGGGTATCTCTGTCAAGCATGTGGAGCGAGTCCGATGGAGAAGTTGCCGCCGTTGAAGGCGACGAACTGCGATTTGAAGAGGACGTCGCCGTAGATGCCCATGTGGCCTGGTGCGCTCGCTTGCAAGGCACCATAGCAGTCTAGACGCGATTAATTAGCAAGAAAAGGCTCCAACAAGCAACGGAGAGCGGCACTTACTCCCTTCTCCCACGGAGACAAACTTCAGGTCGTCTCCTTTGATGCGCGCCATATACATGCCTCCGATATCAAGACTCAGGTCCGGCATGGTCGTGTCACACGGGAAGATGAAGCCATCGGAGTCGGCATCGTTCTTGGCACTGGGGACCTGGCTGTAGTACCCTTGCACCAGCGCCGCGTCGGCCAGGATGAGCGTAGTGCCCGTGTCGGCGATGGCCTGGCTGCCCGGCGTGCCCGGCACGGGCGGCCCGTCGCCGACGGCAAACGTCTCGCTGCTGAACTGCCAGAAGCCCTGCGTCGTGTTGACGGGCACCCACATCATGTCGCCGGCGAACTTGGCAGTGTCGACGGCGCCGAACTCGAAGGCGCCCGTGGCGTTGCGGCGCAGGTCTGCCGTGAAAACGGGCTCGGCGAGGCTAGGCATGGCGTTTTCGAAAAAGGTCCTCTGCGGCTGCGGCTTCACCGTGTTCAGGGCCGAGAAGCCAAGGCCCAGCAGGCCGTCGTTGTTCTGGTCCTCGACAAAGTCCCGCGTGACGACCGTCGCCAGCTCCACGGCCTGCCCCTGCACGGCCACGCCACCCACGTCCACCACGTCGGTGCCCACGATGCCCGTCGCCGCGGAGCCGTCGCCGTACGCGACGCGGAAGCTGGCACCGTCGACGGGCGCGAAGCTCGGGCTGGCGCTGGCGTTGTAGAAGCCGTGCCCGGCGCGCGACGCGGCGTCGAGCTCCGAGCTGAAAACCCAGAGGTCCGACGACCCCGTGTCGAAGGCGAGGTTGACAACCTGGCCGCCGATGGTCACGGGCGAGAGGTACTCGAGGTCGTCGACCTCGGGAGATGCTGCGACGACGCCCTTCCTGCTCAGGTCCGAGGCTGGGATGTCGGTATCTCTGCGAGTGACGAGGCTGTCGCTGGATGAGGCCGGCGGTTGGCGGCGCGTTAAGGGCATACCGTACTTTCTATATGCTTTTTCCAAGGCCCGTCTCCCATTCCGTCCCGTGAAGCGCTCATTCCGCACTCGATTGATTCTGCAAGACCGCTTCCGTCCCGTCTCTCCTGCGCTGCAGGAAACCACCAGGCCCAGACACACAAGCACCGCAAAGAAGCCCAATCTCAGAAGCATGACTACTCGAACCCTTACCAGCAGGTTCGCCAACCCAGCACGGGGCTAGAGAATAGGAAATTCAAGTAAACAAACAGGTCCAGCCTTGGCAACACGCAAAAACAGCGGAGAGGGCCGGCGCCCCCGGGGGTATTTGAACCCGTTGGTCATTGCTTTTTCTGACGAACTGATTAGCTGACGATCGAAACGACATGTGCGGCATCTTGGTGGAGAGTCGTGGTGTCGGGTGTCCACGACGAAACGGTAGTGGAAACAATGAAACGCGGCCCTCTGCGCCAGAGTGGAGGCCCCAACGTCGTCGGCTTCTTCGTCCCCTGCTATTTTCATGACGACAAATAAGCTGAAGAAAATTGTTGTGATCCAGAATTTAGAAAAGATTGTTGCTTGCTGGTGCTGTACCTACAGCTCTTGCGCGTGTTGCAAATATGCCTAACCATCAGCAGAAAACAGCGGCATCATGACTTTGTACTCGTCCAATAAATCCATTTCTAAACCCTCCTGTAACCTTGAGGCGCATCCTGCCAAAAGTATCCGATCCGAACTGTCATATGTCACTGGTAGTTGCGTCAGACGCGTCGGGTCGTAGTCCTGCCCGTCGCCCGACGAGGCAGTACGAGCAGAAAGCTGAAACAACGTGGCTGAGAGAATGGCAGGCGGCGGGAGGGGTGGTTCTGCATTCCGTGTTTGCGGAATGGTCTGGTACTTGGAGTTTCAACATGGCGAGCTGAGCGCTCGTTCACGCGTTGTCGCGTCTAGACTGCGGAGACGATCAAAGTCTCCGGCGGGAATGGAGCGAAGATACATTGAATATAACTTGATATTCAAAGCAGGTCATGAGTACACAAAGTAGGATCATGTGCACTCGTAAGTGTTTGAATAGAATTCAGGAGGTAGTTACTTCCTTTGACATGCAGAGACTTTGAGTCATCGAATCTCTGTCTCCCGGTAAATCTTGGCTTATTGATAAGTGGCTTATTATTATATCGAGGAGCTTAAACCTATTATATCTGTCATATTCTTAAATAGTTAGATGGTGCTCTTTCTTCCTATCATTCTACTAGAAAAAGAACGATGTAATAGACTATCGATTCAGCCGCACGGTGGAAAACACAGCATACCGTCAAACTAGCTGTAAAAGGCGACGGGCGAGAAACTATTGATATTAGTCGCAGAATTCGAAAACCATTTGGCGGTGCACTGAGCTGTCCAAATCGGTGAGCAATATATAACTCTAGCATGGTTCTCTACATTCATGGAGATGATGGACCGGGGACTCCCATCGGCCAGGGAGGAAGTTTCATCTGCTACAACTTATCCGACAGAAAGCAAAGATGCGGACGGCTACATTCGAAGTCCTCGGATTACATTGGTTGGGATGGCTGGGCTGCGTTGCTGCGGCAAACTGCCGACCACGCTCATCGTCGACCACCCCATCAAGCATCGGCAGTCTGGAAGGATCCTCATCTATATCGTCAGCTACAGCTCAATCCAGCTCAGCTGAATCTCGGTTATCGATAATTAGCATCCACACCGTTGCGACAAGCTCCTTGATCTCATCCACCTCGACGCAGGCAGCAACGACATCTTCCACTGACACAAGGGTACTCCAGACACAGCTCCCTGAGTCTTCGGCAAGCAGCGATGCCGTAATATTCACTGACGTGTCTGCTACACTTCATGTCAGCTCAGTGCCGTGCTACCAGCTACCTGCGCCAACAACTTCAATGAAGGCAGTCGCTCTCGCCACCGTGGATCCGTCTCTCTCCGGTACGATGTATATAGGCAGTGATGGGAAGGCACCACTGTATTTTGCCGATACTGACGACTCCGGAACGAGCTACGTTTTGAATGTCATCAGTTCCGAGTCATTTTCCATCACGGAAGTAATAACCGGTGACTCCCTGTTGGTTGATGGAACAGGTTTACATGTTTACACGGGGGGTTGCGATCTCGCCATGGATATATTCGTTGGCAGCTTCTTCGAACAGGTCCGCCACCTGAGCAAACGGCATGCCCCCCTTTTTGAGGAGACGCATGGCCTTGAAAAGCGCGGCCAGGACCCATTCGACGTCTCCGTCAGCATTAAAAATCAGTGCGGCCAGCTAACGCCCCTAGATCCGGTGCCAGAGGTATTTTTAGGCCCGTCTGAGTGCTCATTTGTGCGTGGCCAGGGCGGTGTCTACAATTTCACTTGTAACTACCCTGGTGAAGAGTCACTCGCGGCAATATGCGAGCTTTACATCAACGAGGGCGCCAGCTGGCTCTCGACTCTGGTTATCTTGGCCGGGCTTGTGGCTCAGTTCGTGCCACAGGCTCGAGGGGCCCTGGCCGCATACGAGGCTTTGGCAAGCCTGGCACGTTTGCTAGCGTCCTTCACAACTCAACTGGGCAAGATAACGACCTTGACGGCAGCGGCGTACAAGCTGTTAGAAAGACTGGACACGACCATGTCACGAGTAAACGCCGTAATTGGGATCGAGTCGTTGTGCACACAGATGTTCCCATTCGGGACCGAGCCGCTGAATTTCACAAGCGGCGAGTCGGTAGTCAAGGTACTCCGCCAAATCACAGAGCTGCCGACCAGCTTGGTCAGTGAGACTGTCACCATCAGGGATCCTGATGCCATTTGCCCAACTGGCCGACCTCCATGCAGCGGGCCGGGGTCGTGTGCCGCGGGCTATCCGTCGTGCGGGGTAGCCACCGGGTGTGTCTGCGGTTCGAGTGTGAATGGCGGTACTGGGTGCGTTAGGAGGCAGCTCTGCGGTGTGCTGCGGAGTTGTTGGGATGATGGTGACTGCGGGCTGAACCAAATGTGCACTGCCAACACATGCTGCACATTTGCTCCTGGTGTTTGCATTGATTGGATGACATGCAATGCCCCCTCAAGGCGAGATATAGGGGCAAATTTATTCAAGAGGTCTGAAGATATTACACAGTTGTGGACGGACGGATGGCACTAACATAAAGACAAACCTACTCGGAAGACCTACTCGTTAATGCCTTCTAATTATAGCTATAATACGGCTTACGTGGGAGATTATTATACGAATAGATAAACCATAAACGACTTAGATTGAGCTTGTATAAAGAGCCTTAAATTTTATGTTTATTGTCTTTGAAAAATAATATTCTCAGATAGATCTTGTCGGACCAAAATCAAGGTCTAACGTAAAAACAAGTATTCTTGAACAAGAATGACAGCAGGTGAGCAATTTCTTCTGCCTTCCGCGCTCTTGTATTTCACCTTTCCATCTTGCGTTGCAACCCCTGCCGTGACGCCCATGATTTATGCAATTTCAGATTCCATCTACCCTTACATTGTAACTAGTAGGGGACCCTCGTCCTGGCCCCAGCGGCGTAGGATGGTGGTAAGACCCGCATTGTTGGGGGTCTTGGTGGCAGGGTATGGGTCTTTGACCCGAAAGAGTGGTATGCGCCGCTCTTCAACAAGTTCAATTACTTTGATTGTGCAGGGATCCTGACTCCACGTGATTCCCGAGCCAATAGCAAAGGCGGGATTGTTTTGCAATATTGTTTTGATTTTCCAAATGTATTCCTTCTATGTGATGCAAAGCCTATCTCAAAATATACATTGACAATATATCGTTCGCACCAAATGCCGGGACAATTAAAGCACGCTCAATGTTCTATCACTGCTACACCTCAAAGCAATCGCCTATGGGTAGCTGGTGGGGAGAGGAAAGTGGTAGCGGAAGACATTGTCGGGGTCCCAGGTGGCCTTGAGGGACGCGAGACGGGGGAGCTTGCGGGCGCCGAAGATCTGCTCAAGGGTCTCGTCACCGTGAGCGAAGTTGATGTAGGCGACGAGGTCATCGTAGCCCGAGTGGGCTGCGATGTCATCACGGATGGAGTATCCGACGGCGGTGGCGGCAGCACCGGCGGCACAGTCACCCTCAAGCCAGCGGAGCAGAGGGTAGCTAGGGACATGTTAGCTTGAGATCGATACATCGCCGTCAGGAGACTTACGTGTAGTGGTAGGCATCTCTCCAAGCATAAGCAGTGGCGTCATCGGGAACGGCGCGAGTAGCCTCAGTGCCGAAGCTGTGGAAAATCCAGACAGACTGGCGAGCACCAGGGTGATCACGGTACAGAGTAGCCATGGAGTTGAAAGAGCGGAGAAGAGTGGGGACATCAGCAGTCTTGGCCAGAGCACCGAAGGGGGTACGGATGGCACCAGGGATACAATCCTCAGCAGCACGACCGAAGAGAGTTCTCTCGTGGAAGTCAGACCAAGGGGCGATGTAGGAGTTGTTGAGGATAGGGTGAAGGTCGAGGAGGGGCTGGAGGATGGCCATGCCCTCCTCGGCATCGCCAAAGTAGTGGTAGTTGCCCATGATCAGGGTCTGCTGGGTGCCAGGCTCGAACATGACAACAGAGTTCAGGGAGAGCAGGCCGGTCTGGTTACGGGCAATCTCCTCGAGGACGGTGTAGTACGAGACGTTCTGGGAAGCGTGGAAAGCGGCCTCAACAATAAGCATTTGGTCGTTGTTGGTAGGCGGGAAAAGCTTGTAAGTGGCAGAGACGATGATGCCAAAGTTGGCACCAGCTCCACGAATACCCCAGAACAGGTCGGGGTTGACCTCCTCGGAGGCCTCGACGATGTCGCCATCAGCAGTGACGAGACGGACGGACAGAAGCGCATCGATGAGGAGGCCGTGGACGCCCAGCCAGTTGCTGATACCACCACCGAGGGTGACACCGACGAAACCGGGGCAGGGGCAGCCACCGAGAGCTGTTGGAATTGTCAGTCAGAATCATGAAGGCATGCGTCGACGGAAGGTCGAGCCAACTTACGAATCTCAAAACCGGCATCTCCGACAGCATCAGTCAGCTGGGAAGCGCGAACACCACCGCCAATGGTCATGGTAGCAGCATCGGAATCGATCTCGACCGTGTCAAACTTGGTCAGGTCAATGGCAAGACCCTGCTGGAGCTTGCCGTGGGTGGGGACATATCCGTGACGACCACCGGTAGCCATGAACTGGATGTTGTACTCGCGTGCGAGTTTGACCTGCGGGTGTAAGCTGGGTCCACAAAATTGACAGGTAATGCTATGCTTACAGCCAGAACAACATCCTCCTCGTTGGCAGGAGTCACGGCGGCAAGGTAGGTGGGTGCGCCCATGATACTCCATCGCTCGGTGGCGTTGATGAAGGCGCTGTCCTCCTCGTCGTCGGGGAAGGTGACGAGGGCCTCGGGGGACCAGCTCAGCTCGGAATTGAGCAGGATGGTCTTGAGATCGTGAAGACCGGGGGATCCCAGGGATTGGGCAGCGACCTGGGAAGCCAGGAGGGCCAAAGGAAGCAAGGTAGATTGGATCATCGTTGCTGAGATGGAACGACTGCTGAGATGGTCTGCTGTCTTGCCTGATGGATGGATGGAGTTCGCGGATCTTGGGGTTTATTATATACGGCGTCTCGACACATCGGCAACTTTATTGACAGACATGGCGATCATGTTGCAAAAGATTTGGCCGTGCTGCGGACTAATTTCCATGCTGACAGCAACGGGTGCCCATGTCAATGGCAGGCAACGAACGGAGACATGCCTGACCAGTCCCCAGAGAGCCGATATCCATGAATGTGCCGAACGCAATGCGTGAGAGCTGCAGTGATGATAGCCTCAGGAGACAGCCAAAGCGGCAGGCGAGTGGCAGGGGCCTGGGTATAAGCGACCAGCGTCGTTGGTCCCGGGCTTACTTCGTGTGGTCTGGCAAGACGCCCAACGACACGAAGACGGTGGACCGCCCAAGTGCCAAGCCTTACGGTTGGGACAAGGCCTCGTGGCAAATCAACGGGGGAGAAATGCAGGCGCAGAGAAGCGAGTGAATCCCAATGCAGGGACCAAGAGATCTGTGCCGCACAACTGGGTCATCTTTGGGCCGGTCAGCCCAGCCAGTAGAAGGGTTGGAGCTGTTGGTAGGTGGCTGATGCAAGCTTACTGGTGATGTGAAGGTGAGCCGGACGATGTCAGCCTGGACCATACGCGAAGAAGGATAAATGTAACACGATGCAGGCGGTAGAGGTAGAGGTATAGAGGCAGCTGGTGTTACACAGGGTGGAAACCACGGAGGCTTGACACTGTGCAAGGCAAGAGGCAGGCAGCCATGGACAAATCGTTTTACGTCTTGGCACGCCCATGACAAGCAGCAATAAGCAGCTTGAGCACTCCTTGGGTCAGCAGTGACTTGGGCGTGTGTTTTGGAGAGAGGAGGTTCTGCGATCAGTGAAGCGTGATTACTTGGATACCCGGTGCCCATAGACAGAGGCAGGAACGTCGCATGGCCCCGTGGGTCGACGAAGGTGCCACGAAGTTCGTTCCGCTTGTGGTTGCCTTTCCCACGGTCTCTGGCACGTGGATCAGGTGGAAACAGCGCCTAGCCTGTATAGGACGAATCGAGCGCTCCCCACAGATGCAAGCCTGGATGAAAATTCGATTTCCCACTTCACAGGGGGGGGGGGCTGCTCATGCGCCATCCTTGTCCTCCGGAGGCCCTGTACCAGACAGACGATAGCCGACGTGGCGCATGTGTATGTGTGCGCGATGGCCGTACCCCATCAGGCAGTATCCGTATCGAGCAAAACGGGCTCGCTTGCTTTCCCCAGCCTACATAATCCAGGGAACGCCGCTCCTCGATCCCCCCGGACACTGTGTCGTTGCGTGCGTGCGTGCGTGCGCACATCAATCGCCTTCTCTCCGTCCCACAGGCGCACACCTTTGCTTGCTTTGCTGACCTTACTCGGCGGGGCTTCAGGCCCTCCGGAACGACGGGGCACGAGGAAGAAGGATCGCGAAGCCAGGGAGGCTGAAGGCCATCGCAGCCCATGCTTATGTCGGGCGAATAATCGCAGGGGTTGCATCTCAATCCATCCTGCTGGTGGGCTGATCCCAACCGCAGTAAGCGAGGGGGCCGAGAACCAAAGGCTCAGTAAAGCTCCGACAGCCGGCGACCTCGCCTAGAATTAGCCCCCCAGTCGCTTAAACTGGGGGCGAGATCGAAGATCGCAGGCGGATTGAACTTTAAACCAAGTTGCCATGGACGGCGTCCTCGATGTTCTGCATGTTCCTCAGCCTTACCACGCAACAAGGCCATCAACGTACTCATCAACGCCGCCCGAAGGCACGAGCTGTATTGATGTACGCGGTAGCTTTAAGAGCTCACCTCGCGTGTGGAAAATTCAGAGAAGGACACACCCCTGCCACCGTGGCGATTCCTACTTGGAGCAAATTTTCACAGGCTAAAAACACACTGTGGGCTTGGCAGTGTTAGTCTAAAATCTAGATGAGCAGAAGGATCGTAGGGATTTCGCTAGCCCAGCCCAACACCCCCTTGGCCGTTGCAGGCCTGTTGCTGACCCGAGCATCTCATTGTTCCCAGCGATCGCGTCTTGCAGAAATGCCCGGGTGCTTTTCCCTCGAGGACCAATGGGTGCGTCAAGCGACGAGCCGAACCGTTTCGTTGGCTGAGGCTATTGACAGTAGAGCCTCGCTTGGCCACAGCGCCCTGAGCTGACACACCAGCCAATCTATGCCTGACCGGCCCGAGCGCCATTTCCGAACCACACACTAAAGGGTTTTGGAAACATCAGCTTCGGTTGCTGCATCCCAATGGGGACACGGAAACTCCATCGCAAGGACATGGCAGGTCGAGGACCTACCATGTGCTGCTGTCCGGTGCGAGACTTTTACCACGTTGACAGCTGCAATGCTACAGATCCAGCCCAGCGGAGCTTGCCCCTCTCCAGATTCCGCACAGCCGCTTCTCCTGGGCTGAGAAGCCACACCTGGCGCAAGCACTCGCCACGCCGATGCAAGGACGTTCAGGACAAGTGCTGGACGAGGTTCTGGGCTCGAGCGGCTCGATTATCACGCCGATCATGACTGCTAGGAAGCCAGCCATGTGGCCACCAGCTCACTAGGGGCGCCATCTCACACTTCAGCTTGCATCGGTGAGCAACAGGGCTGACGCGAGCTGAGGCCTCTAAGCCAAGGCGGGCCAATTGGCCGCCGGTGTAACCGGTTACCTAAAAAAAGGATTCCGTGATGGTCCAGGTATCCGTAATCGGGTGCTAGTATCCAGCAGTCATCCCCATGGAGGGAGCCTACAGGGATTTTCATTGGACAATCATTGTCCGTTCGCCCAAAGACGGTCTGGTACCTTCAGTGTAACTCGAAATGTGATTCCCCAATATATTACGTCTTGCGCTGGGCTATATACATACACAACGACCATGGGTGTTGCCGCCACATGAGAGCAGGCAGATTCCCGTCTGCTCTATCACTCAAGGGTCTGGCTGTATTCCAATCTCGCAAAGGGATGAAGCCTCATAAACTTGATCATGTTGATTCACGTAATAACATAATTAAGGGGGCCCTTTGGGAGACATTTCTCGCCTCCATCACTCCTTATCGCTCCTCTCGCTTGCTTTGCCTCATGCTCCTTTCCGTCTGACCTTCCTCAATCTTTTCATCGTTTCCTACCGTCTTGTCCTTCTCCTCCGTTCCATCTTTCCATTGCCTACGCTCGGCCTCCCTATTTCTCTCTGCTCTTGCCTCGAAATCTACAGCTTCTTCGACCACAATGCCTATTTCCATCTACCTCGCCTCTCCTTGAGTCCTCTGCTCAATCTCATCAGCCCCGCTCTCCTGCAGTATTGCTATGGCCCTTTCCACGTTGCTTTTGGATCCTTTCACGTCCAAGGCCACCACCCCATCCCGCCAGCCCCTTTCCACGTAATCCAGTGCTGTATTGCCCAAGTCGTCAATCGCATCCACATCAATCTTACCCGTATTCAACAACAAGCGCGCAAAATCCTTGGGTTCCCCCTTGGCCGCAAACATGACCGTCGTTCGCCCCGGCTTCTCCACCACATTCGCCACGACCTGCTCGTTTGCCCTCAGCAGTCTCTCCAAAATTTGCACTAGACGATGTGAATGGGCCTGAGTGAGCCTGTTTAGGTGTATCAAAAAATTTAATCCCCAAAGGCCCAAGTATTTCTCCATGTAGATAATAGGCATTAGTACAACCCAAAAAAACCCCGGGTACTAAAAGACACACCCATGTTGGGCCCAAAATTTCCCATATGCATGGTCTAGTTTGCGATTGTCTTGTGTATACCGCATTCATAAGCAGGTGACCAAATATGTCTTCCACGGCCCGCGCGTATGGGAAAGCGGGTGGGTCAGCCACGTTCACTTTCCTGGAGACATAATTATAGTAATGAATAGGTTCCAGCGTGGCACACTATCTGCTCTTATCGATATTGGTCGGCGAGGCCCGGCGAGAGGCTTGGCGAGTGGCCCAGCCTGGCGGCAAGCCCTCCGGTGGTGCTTCCAACATCGCGCCGCTGGCGAGCAGCAGGTTGAAGATGATAAGATTCCCGCCGGCGGCTGCATGATATATATATTGCCTTGCGACGATCCGTGTCCTGTAACTCCAGATCGATGTTGTAAACGCCCAGCAAAAGTTCGACAACAGGCTCATGTCCTCGGTCCGCGGCATACATGAAGGCCGTTCGATTCAATTCGTCTGTCAGGGTTATATCAACGTTACCCGTAGCCAGTAACAGCCTCACAGACTCAACGCGGCCAGTCCATGCCGCACACGTCAGAGGAAGCTGCCCTCGTTTTTTTGGCGAGGATTCTCCTGGGGTCGGTTTTCTGTATTGCTCGTGCCAGAACAAAAATTCTATGTCGAGTCGGTCAGACCTCAGTTTTCGTCTAGTGATAGGGAGCTTTGTTGCCCTTGCGTTGGGGTTGACTCCTTGTCCCAGCAGCAACCACAGCAGGTCTTCATGCCCCCCTGCCGCGGCATATGCTAGCCAGGTTCCCCCATAACTTTCCAGCACCGCTTCTAAATCATCCAATTCATCGAGGAGTATCTTCACAATCGAGGCGTGACCTTGCATTGCGGCGAAGCATATGGGTGTGTGTCCCCCGCTCAGGTTGGACATCTCGATGTGCGCCTCACGCCAGAATGTTGTCCGCATGACTCCATCCCAACAAAAATGAGAATACGGGTTTTCGGACAAGATTACCGATCGGGGCGGGAGGCAATGTGCGTCGGAAAGAGGGTCAGCCCCTTGTTCAGCAGGAGCCGTACGGCCTCGTTGTATTTCTGGCCACCATGCTCAGCTGCCAACGACAATGCCGTTCGGCCTGCTAAGGGATTCCAATGCCCTTCTTTTACACCTAGCCCACTCTTAACCTCATCCTGGATGGCGTAGTCAGGCTCTGCACCGTTGTCAATCAGCATTTCCATGACGTCCACATCGCCTTGCTGTGCAGCCCAGGCCAGCGGCATCATTCTGTGCCCATCCTCGTCGTCAGCATAGGACAGCAACGAGCTAGCAACCTCCCGCAGACCAAAAAAGACGGCCATATGCAGGGGAGTAATGGCTCTCGGATACCGTTGACTCTGTCCGATGGATTGGTAGGATTTTCGCTTCACAATGGTGGCCTGCGCTGCGGCGTGCATCTTATTCTCTCTGTGGAGAAACTTCCTCACAGCGGTGCTCATATGCTTAGACTCGTGAGCGTGGTATCCCCATCGTGTGGCTGCATACTTGTAAAACGGATGAGACGCGAACCTTTTCTCGTATTCTCTATCCGACGCGCATGGACCCGGCTCGAACTCTTAGAGGGACAGATAGTCGAGGCATATCTCGGCAAGCTGCGTGTGACCTCTGTCAAAGAGTTTACTTCGGTTGGCCTCGAAGTAGGCCTCTGCTGTGTGGTGCACGAACCGAAGCAACTTTGTTTCATCTTCCAGAACGATGAGTCCACCGCAAATTGTCAAGAGTAGGTCTTGGCTGTAGACATCGTCCGGGTCGATGGTCTCCTCCCCTCAAGCTCCATTGTCAGCAACGCATATTGCATTTCAAAAAGTGTAAGCAACTTGAATGCAAATGTAAGCAGCATCAAAACCCTCATTGCTAGGACACCCTGTTCCTTTTCCTGCCCGCTCTTGATTCTTTCCAGGGTGTCGTCGTACGTATCGCTGAGCTTTTCGGGCAGCGCCCCAAGAGCTTTCCGGACCGTTTTGAATCGTAGCTGACTGGCAATAGACTGTATATAGAGTCTTGCGAGGAGGAACCTAGTTTCCTGTCAGCAACAACTCCAGCTTCGCACTGTATTGGATGACGTACATTCCATCTGCTTTGGCGATAATCTGCTCTATGATTTCTTCCTCCAGCTCGGCATGCTTTGCGCAGAGGTCTGCGAGACGGCTTTCCTGCGCAATCTGTCCTTGCAAGAACTGCCGCATATCCTCATTCTGCGCTCTGACCTCAAACTCTGTTGCCTCCTGAAGTACTATGATTTTCCCCAGCGGTCTCGAGGTGAAGAGCAGCTGAGTCTTGGCGGCATCAAGGTTGGCCAAATGAGTCAGTAGCGCACCCCTGGTGCCATTTGCTTCGATGCACTCGTCCAGCGCATCAATGACGAAGTACACCTTTGTAAAGAGCGATGTCACGAGGTTCAAGATGAAGGACAACTCGTTCATATCCGGGGAGCCTTTGGAGTGCTGGAGCTGATAGAACTGGACGACGCGGTTCGGGATCTTGCATTGGCGGAGTAGTTGCTGGATCAGGCTTCCAATGAGCTGTTCGATGACCTGGGTGCTGCGTTCGGCGTAGCTGCAGTATATGTATGCGACAGCGGTGATACTAGGGACGATGAACGTTTCGAGCGTGTCAATGACGGCGGATCTAAGATCTGTAAGTACAACGATGATCACGACTGCTTTTATCCAGTTGGTCTTACGCTAGAACCGTCTTTCCAGAGCCGGCTGCCACTGTGTAAGCTTTGATACGCATAGTGTCAGGGAACAAGGGCATCCTCACGAGGCCCAATGCACCACAATATCCTATTCCCGTCTTCCATCCAGGCCGTAAACTCTCGACTCTTGAGCAGAAACCCTCCCGTCCCCTTATGTCGCAACCTGGACACGTGCCTGTGCCTCTCCCTATACTGCAGCTTGGAAAACCACTCGACAATCTGCTGCATTTTGGCATCTACCCTCGGCACGTCAGCGATCATCACCAGCACGGGACAAGAGACTCACCCTGCTGCTCCGCGGCTATTTGGTCAAACACGGCCATCCTCCTTCCCAGCCACTGGCCCTGCTGCATCTGCTTGTCCAGCACCAGGTGCACGCCCTAGGCAATCGTCAGCATCGCCAGCCCATCCTCGGCCCGCCACGCCTCCAGCTCCTCCCGCGCCCGCGCCTGTTCCTCGGCAACACCGCGCACGGCGCCGTGAGTCCGCGCTTCGAGCGCCAGCGAATCAATCGCCGCCAGCCGATTCAGCGCCTGGCACTGCCTGGCCAGCGCATCCACCGCCTCCTTGGTCCTCTTGGCCAGGAACGCGCCCTTCAGCCTGCCCCAGCCGTGTGTGCCGCCCCCCCGCGGCGCGCGCCTCGAGCTCGCGCAGCGTGCGGGTCAGCTCGGCGCTGCACAAGGCGAGCAGCTCCGACACGGGGCCGCCGGAGGACGTGGAGGAGAGCAGGACGGAGTGGTTGCCCGTGAACGCGGCGCGGAAGTCGGGGTTGGCGAGCACATTGGCGTGCGTCTCGGAGAGGGTTAGCTTAAGCGCGTGAAGCTCGGCGAGGAATGCCTTGACGTCGGCAGGCACGCTGGCACAGTCGGTGGTGATGCGGACGCCGAAATAAAATAATTTGGGCGGCGACGCCGATGACGCCGATAATTCCAAGGGGGTCCGCCATGGTCAGAAACGCCGCATCGCCGGACTCGATTGGGGAAAACTGCAAGAGAGAGAAACAAGGGACAGGAATTGAGGAAGCCTTGGGGTCATGCTGCTCATGTCTATCTGTCGTATAAGGCTGAATTGAATGCGGGGGGGCGGTGCCAGATCTCTGTACGTGCATTGCGAGGCGAAGTGCCTCCATGAGGCTGAGGTGGTACATCCATATATTCGCCAGGCCGGTATTGTATATACATATCTAGTTACAAGGCCCCGTCTTGCTTGTGATGCTAGGAAAACAACCATGATGTAAATGCAACGCTATGCCTCAGGTATCATGCATCCATGTCATACACTGCCAGCTCCTTCAAACATTGCCTCGTCGGTTTATAACCCGACGCATATCTCATCACATGCCCTCTTCAACCTCTGTCAGCCGCAACGCCTCTTCCACGTCCATCACGAAGTGGCTCTCCCCTCCACATAATTCCACGATGCCGCTGCGCTCCATCAGCTGCCACACGCGGCTATCCCTACGACTCGGTCCGCGCGAGAAGAAAACCCTCACACCGCGCTCTCTGTAGCTGCGCACGATCTCTTCCAGGACCTGCGTGCCAGAGCCATCGAGCGACGTCACGCCGTGGATGTCGAAGATGACGTTGCGGTTCGATTCGTGGCTGCGGAGCCGCGGCAGCGCCGGGTGCGCCTCCGATGTGCCGTACAGCTCGAGCCGTCGTAGGCGTGCTTTGAGCTCGCCCGTGTTGGCAAACGTCAGCGGTTCGGGGATCTTGACAATGAGGCAGCCCTCGACGAATTCCAGCAAATGGGAGCCTTCGGCTTCGGCGTTCTCGAAACGGTTGGTACCCGGGATACGACCCAAGATTTGGATGCGAGGGCGGGTGCTGTGCTTGATGACCATGAGGAGAGAGACACCGACCCCCAAGGCCATGCCAAGGGTCAGCGAGTAGAAGATGGTGGCCACGACAATAGAGCCCATCAGACCCAGTTCGGTCCATCCTTGAATGCGCAGGAAGAAATGTACGTCGTGGGGAGCCTCCTCGATCAGCGACCACGCCACCACCGAGATCATTGCCGAAAGCACAGGTTTCTAGTTCGTCAGTCAAACTCCCCCAAAGCAATGCGAGGGCTCGCTGCTTACCGGTAGGTAGTAAAAGTATGGCAACAGGAACAGGATCGACAACAAAGAGATAAGGCTGAGGAAGATGGAGCTCATGGGACTCTTGCCGCCGGCCGTCTTATTCACCTTGCTTCTTCCGTAGCCACCGAACGCCGGCAGACTCATGAAGCAGGCGCCGACCAGATTCGCCGCACCGAGGGCAATCATTTCTCGGTTTGGACTAAGCTGGATGCCCTGTATCGTTTCGCTGCTTCCGAGACTTTTGGCGGCAACCGAAGACTCGAAAAAGCCTAACAATGCAATCAGAAATGATGTCGACATGGCGTCTCGAATGTGCCTCATGTCAGCCAGCTGAAAGGGCCACCGGAAAGCGAACGGTGAGCCCGTAGCGGATTCCACCTTCCCGAGGATTTCCACGCCCTTGTCAGCCCAGTCTAGTTTGTAGCAAAGAATTGCCGAGGCCACCACCACGACAAATCGCTCGGGGATGAATACGAGCCAGGGGTGTCTGGATTGCAAACGCTTCTTCAGCTCTCTGTAGCATTGTTAGTGGTCTGAATACATTATATTCTGTGCACGTTCCGACTGACCGGAATACCATGATAATCCCAAAGCTGACTGCGGCAATGGCAAACGTCAAGCGGTGGGCATGGTTGATGTTGTCGATCATGAAAGAGATCTTCTCAACACTGCTCCCATGGCTAACGCCTGCCTCGTCCGCCAGCTTCGCCAACCCCAGCTCAGGGATTAGTTGGTCGACAGCAATGACAAAACCGATGGCACTGATGAAGCCTCGGAGGAAAGGCCTGCTCAGTACGCTGTCCAAAAACCCTAGCCGGGCCAGGCCAGCAATGAGCACCGTCGCAGCCGCCATACCAGCAACGACGCCACAAATCTGGGCGTGCACGAGGTCGTTATCCTCGGCGCCGTGTCCCATATCGACGCTGGCCTTGACCACGCTGCCCACCAGGAGCGAGCCCGCAGCTTCGGGGCCAACGACCATCTGAGGACAGGAGCCCAACAGTGCGTACACAAAGGGGTTGAAGACGAAGGCGTAGAGGCCGTGTATGGGTGGAACATGGGCCAGGTTGGCGGCGAGCGAGAGGGCCATGGGTAGGTAGAAGGACGCCATAGTGATGGCAGCTACCAGGTCGCCTTGGATGTAGGATGCCTTGTACTGCGACATCCACGTCAAGCAAGGGATGTAGTACGACATATACCTGACGGTAGCATAGTTAGCTGGCGGAACATAAGACCAAGAGGTATTGCGGAAGATGCTTTGCCCCTCTAGAATTGCACCAACAGTGTTCAGCTTACATCAGAGGCGTGTCCCGGAAGCCAGCCTGCTCCGCAAGCTGGCTGCTGTGCCCCATCTTCTTGGTTGTTATCCTCCTCTTGAGCCACCTCTTCCAGTCCTTGTCTTTCTTGTCGATGCTCGATGCAGTCGTCGATTGCAGCGTGTCGCTGACGTCGCTGAAGAGGCTCGTCGTACGTCGTCCGGCCGCCGGGCTAGAGGGCCGCGGACTGAACGTGCCGTGGTTGCATGGCCCCTCGTGAACACATGTCTCCGTACCCACCAGCAGCGGCGTAAACTCGCTGGCCAAGGCTCGCGGGGCTGGTCCCGGGGATGCTGGCGGCGACGACGACGCCGGGTCTACGGACCTGGCCGCGCCGGTGTTGATGGGTGTACTCGAGCCATGCGCCGACAGTGCACGCCGCAGGCTGCTAGGCTGGGTAGGGCGGTGGTCGGTCGAGTTATTGCGGCTGTGGGAGGGCCGCCCGGACATCGTGGAGGCGTCGATGGGGAGTTTGGGGGTTTTGCCGGGTGTACGACTCGTCAATACATCGAAGCAGGTAGCTAAGCAGTATTCGCAGCACCAACACGGGGAAAAAATAAATAACGGGGCAGAAAGCTGCTAGACAATCGAAGTGTAGTGTCGTTGCTCGTAACAGTGGCGGGCGGTGAAACAGCCGGCGGACGACCAGGATGGAAAATCTTAGTGCATGAAGGATGGAACGGCTTGAGGGTATCCCCAATCTGGCTGGTCACATTCCAGTGAATCTACAGGGGCCGACGGGGCTACATCATTGTGCATGACGCCTCTAAGGGACCAGTCATACCGCGACCTATTACTAAGGCAAGGTAGGGTCTCTAGGGTCTACCGCAGCGACTTCGGTACGGTAATTACAGCGGGAATAACGCATCCGTTGCAGAAACCACCACGAACGCCGTGTCTGCTGCAGTTTATGTCTATGATGTCTTCAGTTGTAAGTTTCGGATGAGTAGGCGAAGCAAGCGCCTCTCGTTTCGCAGTGCTGCTTGGGTCAAGCAGCCTCTTCACGAGCAATACGCAAAACTGGGATCACGTAGAACAATCGCTTCCATTTTAAATAGCCAAGCCCAAATCATAACTCTTGATACACGTTGCATCTAAACCTGTTCATTCACAAACAGGCCAGCCATACCCTGTCCCGTACCAATGCACATGCTCGTCAGCAGCATCTTCTTCTTGGTCCTCCGCAGCTCGCTCAGCCCCGTCACCACCTGCCTGGCGCCTGTCGCCCCCAGAGGGTGACCCAGGGCGATGGCGCCGCCGCGTGGGTTCATCTTCTCCCAGTCGAGGCCCAGCTTGTCGCGGCAGTACACGGCCATGGACGCAAAGGCCTCGTTGACCTCCACCACGTCCATATCGGCCAGGGTAACGTTATAGGTGGAGAGTAGCTTGGGGATGGCGACGCTGGGGCCGATGCCCATGATACGTGGCGCAAGGCCGGCGATGGTGGAGCCGACGTACTTGGCGAGGATGGGCTGGCCGAGCTTGATGGCGAGGGATCGCTTCATGAGGATCACGGCGGCACCTGAGGTAGTGTTAGTCGCCATAATGGCACGGGCATGATGTTTGAGGGAGCATGCTAACCGCCGTCGGTGACCTGGCTGGCGTTGCCACCAGTGGTATTTGAGCCCCATTGAGGGAAGGCAGCGCGGATCTTGGACAGGCCCTCAAAGGTGGTACCAGGTCGGATGCCCTCATCCTTGGTAAGGGTAACCTCCCTCACCTCGCCATCCGGACCCTTGACCTTGGTCTTGATGGGCACGATCTCGTCGTCGAACCAGCCAGCCTTCTGCGCCTCCTCAGCCCTGCGGAAACTCTCGGCGGCAAACTTATCCATGCTCTCCCGCAGCACGTCAAAGTCCCTGCTGACGTTCTCACTGGTCCAGCCCATGGGCTCCATGCAGTCGGCGGCCTCCTGGCTGACTGTGATGACGGCGTCGTCGAGGGGCTCGTCCAGGCGGTCGCCGCCGAGGGACATGAGCTCGGCGCCGGCGGCGATGCCGACCGAGATGGAGCCGTTGGAGATTGAGTGGGCGATGTCGGCAATGGCCTTCAGGCCCGAGGAGCAGAAGCGGTTGACGGAGGAGGCGCCGGCCGTGTTGGGGAAACCGGCGGCGAGGGAGGCGGCGCGGACCTTGTACGCGGCTTTACTGTCGGAGACCTAGGATGCAACATCATCAGAGAGGATACGTAAAAGGGGGAGGGAGTGGCGAGACATACGTTACCCAGGCAGATATCCTCAACCAGGGCAGGGTCGAGGTTGCTTCGCTCACGAACCTCCTTGAGCAGAGCATAGACAAGGTACTCGAGCGACGTGTCCTTGAAGCCACCCTTCTTCGCCTTGGTCAAGGGTGTTCGGATGGCAAGAGTGATAACGACATCGTCGGCGTTCTTGGACTGGCTGTAAGAAGCAACGGTGGTTAACGACATTTGCCGCCAGAAGCCGCCCAGTGGGAATAAACCTACATGGTGTTGATGGAGGAACCGGGGTTCAGGTGTCGGATGATGGAGCCAATGCGTTCGGCGGCCATGTTGATGTTCGTCTTTGATTCTGGATCTACGGGGAGTGTTGAGGAGGAGGAAAGCAGGCTGAAGTCGTCGTGAGGTTGTAGATTTGACGGATTGGCGAGGGGCGTTGACAGCCGACGATAGCTGCCGGTGCTTTATGCCGGCTGTGGGGTTGAGCCGAGGCACGGTACAGCCTAAAACTCTCCGCGGCCGAGGCAGCTGACAAAGACCTACCCTAGACCAGACTTCTCGTGCCTCGGGTATGTTTAATGATCAGGCTCACTCGAATATTTTTCATTATTGCAAAGCCATTGCATCTCTTGCGAGGCAATGGATATTCATACTGTGTGGTAGGTGTATGAGGGAATGCATTATGAAACAATATGTGATGATTAATAAACAAAGAAATATTAGCGACGCGTGTGAAGGCCGGCTCGTCAAATTATCTGCCTTTTTCAACATACAAACTATGTGCACGAAAATACAACACCCCGCGACCGACTAAGTTTGAGCGCACCAGACTACGACTAGGACGATAGGGACCGTTCGTTGTGGCGCTGGGCAGGATAAGCCGTTGGCAATCTCCAAAGGGTTTCACCATCCACGCTTGCCTGAGCCACGCAGCATCAGACTCATTCCATCCAATTGGACACTGAACCATTTAGCCTGTCCCGACGCTGGATTAGCCTCTTTCTTAATCTCTATCTGTACTGTCGATAAGGCACACGGCTTTAATTCCGGACCCAGCTGAGCACACCTGTGCTGGTAACGATCTTGCTGCATCTAGTTGAACGACAGCGCAGCTGCGGGCTATTCGATAGCGCAGCCTCGGGCCCAGGTACCCGCCAATTAGCACGGCCGCCGGCGCAACACCAGGCCAGGGGAAACGACAGAGTCGGTGGGCGTGCCCAGCCTGTGCGCCTCGTAATCCAGTCTCCAGTCTCGCTGCCACGGCGGTGGTATTCGTACGCACGAGTGTGTGGCATTGGGCGGTGCAATGCAGCAGCCAACGCCCAGCCGCGATGCAGTCTTGGCCTCAGGGGGACGATGATGGGTACGGATGCGCCGGCCAAGCAACTCAAGAGGTGAGGGCAATTCTGCCCTTTTCCAAACGAGTCTCTGGAATCCCCCGACGTCTGCATTTTGCATACTGTCTGTGACTGTCTTGTTTGCTTTTTTTTTTCTTCCACACCTGAGGTGAGCGGCTCGTGCAAAAACTACTGCAAATCTAGCGCCTGCCGGACGGCTGGGGAGATTGGCGCCAGGGCTGAGATCGCAAACCTCCACTCCATCGACTGTGGCTTTTCTCCTTTCCTAGCTGAAGCTGCGCTCGGAGGCTCCGGCCAACAACCTTCTCTGTTCTTTCATTCTCCATCGCCCCATTTTGCTGTGAGCAAGGCAGATTGATCGCTTCTGGTGCAACTGTCCTGACTCCTGTCCATTCGTTCTCTTGTTTCTTTTGACGATATTGGTATCGTTCAGTGGTAATTCCTAATCGACGCACTTTTGCGTGGTGAATCATTTGCTATTCTTTCTCGACAATTTGCTCGCCCTCGTCCGATACGAAACCCCCTCGATCGAGCCACTCGAACACTCTCCCTTTTTTCCATCCGAGACACCACGTTCAATCTCGATACCATGGTTTCGTGGACCTACCTCGTCCTCGCCGGCCTGGCCGCCGCCCAGCGCAACGAGAAGCGCGGCCTCTGCTTCGTGCCCAACGAGGACCACCCGGAGGACAACCAGCTCTGGGCCGGCCGCGACAGCGATCTTTCGTGGTACTACAACTACCAGGAGCGCCCCTCGCCCGCCTACTCCGACCTGTCACAGGACGAGTTCGAGTTCATTCCCATGATGTGGGGCGTCGGCCCCGATCCGGACGACACCACCTGGCTCAACCAGGTCCGCCAGCTGATGGACGACGGGCTCGAGGTCCGCCACGTCCTGGGCTTCAACGAGCCCGACGGGCCCAATGAGTACGGCGGAAGCGACGTTGCCCCGGCCCTTGCGGCCCGCGCCTGGGTCGCCAACTTTGAGCCGCTCGCCGAGATGGGCGTGAAGTTGGGGCTGCCGGCGTGCACCGGTGGATGGGACGGTATGCCTTGGCTGCGCCAGTTCTTGGGCAACTGCTCCGAGCTTCTGAGCACCGATGACGAGCGGAGAAACTGCACCTGGGATTTCCTGCCGGTGCACTGGTACGACAACTTTGGCGGTCTGGCGTCACACATCGGCGAGCGGCTTGCCGAGTACGATCCCCCCTCCCTCCTGTTCTCTCTCTTGCAATCATTCTCGCTAACACTTCGCAGATGGCCCGACGCCGAGATCTGGATCACCGAGTACGCCTACGCCCACCAAGACCTCGCGCCCACGCAGGAATTCTACAACCAGAGCATCGACTACTTCGACCGTGAGGACTTTATCGGTCGCTACACCTACTTCGGCGCCTTCCGCTCCGACAACTCCAACGTCGGCCCCAACGCCGTGTTCCTCAACAACGCCGGCGAACTGACGGACATTGGCGCGCTGTACCTCGGCCAGGAGGAGACGGGGGTCGACCCGCAGAGCTGGGCGGCGCCCTCGGCGCGCGTCCCCGCTGGCTTGCTGCTCGGTGCGGTCCTGTTGGCGCTGCTGTAGGAGGCGCGCCCGGGATGCGATCGACGGCATGGGCTTGGTGGGATGTGCGTTTGGAGTTTGGGAGTTTACGTACGGCCGAGGGTTGTGGACCTTGCTGGCGGCCATGCATGTTCAACGACTTCGCTTCACTATATTTTGGACATGTGCTATTTACGTTTTGGGATGACAAATAGACGGTTGGGTTTGAATGTACTTTTTCGTATTATCGAAGAAATGCCATAAGTCGAGCTTCCTGACAAATCAGTAAGGTCTCTATTCGAGGTTGACACTATCAGCATGCACAACATTGTGCCTACTAACTCACCAACCCTAACGGAGTGATGACTATCATGGTATTCGGATTCTCACACTGGTGAGCACATATCTGCAAATCATTAACTTTCGACGGCGCCCCTCCAGAATTTCGCATGCGAGAAAATCACTAGCACCTACTCACCGTCCTCTTCCTCTACGAGCTTGTAGTGTTGCTGCACCAGCGATGACGCCTTGACACCATCCACGCGAGGTACCCGTGAGTTAGACCAGGCCAACTTGCACTGCCGGCCGTAGACGCTACCTGCACACACACATCAGCTATACGTGCTGCCGGCGCCTTTTGCTTGCCGACATCTCCCCCCACGTGAGGCTATTGGAATGCTCGGGATCGCCTAGACCGATGCGGTGCAGGTCGAGCATTGTGCTTACGAGGCACACAGCGATGTCCTTGTCAGACTTGACCGGGCAGTCGCGGACGCTGAGGGCTCCCCACGGTCAAGACGGCGATGTCGGCATGGAGGCCGCCTGGGGCACCGCTGGCCGGCGTGATGTTGTAGTGGCTCGACAACAGGTTGCGGGCAATCTCGAAGACGCTACGCCATGGATGTGATTCAGGATTCGACAGAGCCACGTTTGTTCTGCGGACCAGCAGGCGACAGTTCGGGAAATAAGGTAATTTGACAAGGCTAAACATGCGGCTGCCAAAGCCTCATCTTGTCGCCGGAGGTAGTGGTGCAAGCCGGTACCAGTTATCCTAAGGCATATTGTGCCTGGTAAAAGTTGCACTAATGGCGAAGTTCATTCTATACAGCAGTTTCGATCAGCTGTAACTCCGTATGACTGGCAGACGACAAGTTCGTGGTCAGCAACCTCAACGGATAAAACGTTCATGACAACACACAAACCATGCAAACTGGCAAGCTGGCAGACCCTTGCCATCATTGCCGAGTCGAATTTGAGTGATTAAGCAGTGAAAAGAGCTAAACAAGCTTAGTTGCAACGCTGGTGGGTTCTTCATAACTGGCTGTTGTTTTTTTTTCAAGTCCCGCACGTTTTGTGGTCGCAGATTGCTGGGAGGATACCATCATCCATGGTCTGTGGTCGAAGCTCCAACGTGACGTAATTCCCTCTCTCACGAGATCCCAATGCAGGATGATGCTAAGCATCAAGACTAGCTTCAATGAAGAAGATTGACGTTGTTGCGAATCGCCAAGTAGACGATCCAAAGCTACATAGTGACCAAAACGGACATCAGCGGGACCAGACACCCATCCATTTGGTATTGATCTTCGCTCTCAGACTTAATACGCATGATAAGCATGATGAGCATGACAAGCATGAGGAAGTGGACTATCATGGCCATTTTGATGATGCGTACCGCGTCTAATATGGAATTGTTGTAGAGGAGGGATGCTGCATGGTCCTCTCCCCATCAACGTAGCGGCATGACGGTTGTTTGCAGAGCCAAGTCCGCCTAGGGAGGGGTTTTCACAATGATTGCTATTTGCAGCACTGTGGACTACGCTACGTCAGTCTCGTCACCCTTGAGGATTGACATGGTCGCGCCGGAGGTTTCGAGGTGCCTCGTTTGGAAGGATTCGGGCCTCCACACGACTTCATGAGAGCATTGGCGATGACCGTTATACGATTTAGGCTGGGCAACAGTTGGACTGGCAGCAGAGCCCACACCTGCCGCCTTGGCCGTGGTTTGCCAATCCAACCGATCGCCAAGGACGAAAGCTTATAACGTGATCCTGTACGGCGCAATGCCCTCCGGCCTGGCCGGTGCTCAGGATGAAGCCAAGACGCCGGCATATGATGGCGTGGGAAGACGATCTCTACCGGTAAACGTTGCAAACACTGGGCGACAAGGACGTACTCATATGTACAACCAGAAGCTTGGTGTTGCTGCAGGATGGGCATTGTGGAGACGAAGTTGTGATGTTGGATCTGAGAGTAGCACCCTCTCTTATCGCCGTCCAATCCCATCGTACAGACGAAGAAGGGGGGCTTGTGTCAGAGATGCAAGCCATAAGATAAGTCTGGCGCAACACGAAGGGTCTAGAAGATTCCTCTCGCCATCTGGGCGCAAGTTTTGGGTTTGAGAAACGGTGATGGATCAACAGTAGGGTCGGTTGTTTTCTGCCAAGATGAGGTAGGTGGTTGTACTGCGAATTGCGAAGTGGGACTGGCGCCTTGGCACAACCTTGGCACTACCAGTACTGTGGGGGCAGCACTGGGATCCGTCAGCTGACTAGCGGCACGTGACCGCTAATGGCGCGTGGCGCTGCGAGGCACTGCGAGGCGCTGCAAGGCGCTGCAGAGGGAGGCTTGGAATCAGTGGCTCCGATTTGTTACTGATACCAACAAGCTGCGAATGAGTCACCCACTTTGTAAGACATTGGGCAGAGAGAACATCCGGGATGCCGAGTCGGCAAAGTCTCTGTGGTCTTCGGATGGCACTTCCAGAAGCAGGCGGCCACGGCTAGCCCGATGCGATGGGTTACGAATCTGAAAGCGGGGGTGCTGGGTCTGGTTCCTTTCATCCACAACCCCAACCCTCACCTCTGGAGAGAGATTCGGCATGGATCGCCCTGGTCGTCGTGTGATTGGACTGGAGTGCCGTTAGCGGCCTGGAGCACGGTTAAGCTTAACCAAGACTTCCAGCGAGATATTCGTCAGAACACGTCCAGGAGCCAAACCGAACGCGTCCAAGATCAGTTTCGGGAGCCACAACAGAAGCAACGGCATGACTTCAGCGGATTGCTTTCCCTGGGCGCAGGGGATTGTATCAGCGAGGTGCGCGTCTGCCAAGAGGCGCTGGCTTGGTTGGATCCTGCATGGCCATAGTGTCTCATCTTGGCATCGGAGACGGTGGTGGTGCCGGGCGAGGGGAGCCTGCCCAGAGATTCCTCGGTCTGAATCGCCTGGGCAGAGATTTCGTCTGTGGTGCCGGCAGCAGCAGCGACTGCAGCGGTGGCCCAGACCGACCACCAAGCAACGGCTGCAGATGGATTTGTGGATTGAGGCTTCTCCATTCGACAAGGCTCGGCCACGAGGGACGACAGATTCTAGCGGTTCGAGCCGCCTCGTCCCCGCAATGGTTGTTTGCCTGTCGCAGCCCGTCGTCCTTCTTTACCGTACGATTTGTTCTCGGATTGACCTGGACTACCAAAGCCTCTTACGGCAATCCGGCACGGCGCAAACTCTGATCGCCCCAATCAACACGCGTACTGCCCACCGGTGCCACTCGCTGCAACCCTTACCCAGTGGCCAAGACATGACAATCCTGACCATCTGGTTTTCAGCGGCATGCCGCCAAGCAAATCACCTAACCCTTGTCTACCCTAGTCAGAAGCCCCAAACCTTACAATGATTGGCTCCATGACTGGCTTTGGATCAGGCTGTCTGTGCGTGTGATTGGCCGAACCACATCCCTGCCGGTTCATGGTGTGTGTGTCTGGCCTATCGCCTTACGTCACGGAACCGACCGCAGTTGCAACCAGCAACCGTACCGTCATATCGTACAGCAGTGGGACGCGGAGGAGGCGGCTCTCCTAAGGAGCAATGGCTGACCTGTTGAGGGCCGGTCCCTTGACCGCGTTGCACGCCAAGCCGCCCAAACCTTGCGTGCGAGCCACCCCGGGAGGAGACCCCGTCATGTACGACGATGAGTGACGGACTCTGGCCGGCAAACATGATGGCATCGAGTGAGGATACGCCAAGGCACACCGCCAAGACCGTGGGCAGAGTTCAGTCATGCCACAACCCTGGAGCAATCCGTGCAATGGGCAAATGGCGTTCTGGGTTTGGAAAACACCTTGCCGTAAATATATAATGAACGCCCTCCCCCGCAGTCTTCCGGCAAGATCATGTCTGGGCTTTCCCTCTGCTCAGTAAACATTTCAATCCCTCTTGTTGAGACGATTGAGAAAGCCGAACAAGGATAGTATTGTTCTCGAATCGCTCGAGACAAGCTGTGCAACGTCCTGCAAAGATCGACGTGTCGAGTCAAGACACGTCTTGTCAACACTGACACCGGCCGTTCATGAAGCATATAGACGCACGCACACACCTACGCCCATCCCCAGAGCAGCGTAGCCGCGGGAGCGACACAGCCAGCGACAATGGCTGAATTCCCCAAGCACCCCTTCCTGCTGACCGTCGAGGAGACAGCCCAGGCACTCGGCACCAGCATCGACAAAGGTCTCACCTCGGAACAGGTAGCACAACTACAACAGAAATACCCCACCAACGAACTCGATGTTGGCGACACGATTGCCTGGTATCGAATCCTCGGCAAGCAGATCTTCAACGCCATGATCATCGTAAGTAGCACCGTCTCGCGTCCCCACACGCCAAACCTTGTTTCTAAGTCGTCCTATAGGTGCTCGTCTTCGCCATGGCCCTGAGTTTCGGTATTCAAGACTACATCGAGGGCGGCGTCCTCGTCTTCGTCATTGTCCTCAACGTCACGATTGGTTTCTGGCAGGAATACCGCGCCGAGAAGCGCATGGACGCCCTCCGCGCCCTGTCCTCTCCTAGTGCTATGGTCCTTCGCGATGGCAAGACTGGAGTTATTCCCAAGTAAGTGGGCCGACACTAAGAACTGCCGACTTGTAATTCTCCCCGCTAACAGCCACCGTCTAGTGCCGAAGTCGTACCCGGCGACATTGTTCTGCTGAAGATGGGTGACACCGTCCCGGCAGACCTGCGTCTGTTCGAGGCCATGAACCTGGCCTGCGAGGAGGGCCAACTCACTGGCGAGTCCATCCCTGTCGAGAAGATCACCGGTACCGAAGTCTACGCCGCTGGCTCTGAAAAGGTTGCCACAACCGAGGGTGAGATTGGCATCGGTGATCGTGTCAACATGGCATATGCCACCACTGTTGTCCGAAAGGGCAGAGGTCGTGGCATCGTGACCTTCACCGGCATGACCACCGAGGTCGGCAAGATTGCCGCCTCGACCCAGAAGAAGCAGCGCAAGGCCGGCCGATCCATGAACTACAAGAAGTACGGCAAGAAGCAGCCCATTGTTGGCTTGTCCAAGCGTATCTACGATGCTGTCGGCAAGTTCCTGGGTCTTACCGAAGGCACTCCTCTGCAAAGAAAGCTCTCTGCCTTGGCTTATGTGCTCTTTGGCTGTGCCCTAATCCTGGCTGTCATTGTGTTTGGAGTGAACCAGTTTGATCTCCGTCACGAAGTCATCATCTACGCTACCTCTCTGGGCATTGCCATCATTCCCGAGTCTCTCGTTGCGTACGTTGTCCCGCTCATCCATGCTGTTTGATCATAACATTAACGCAATACAGAGTCCTCACCATCACCATGGTCGTGGCCGTCACCGTCATGCGCAAGGCCAATGTCGTCGTCCGTGACTTGTCCGCCCTCGAGGCTCTTGGTGGCGTGACCAACATTTGCTCCGACAAGACCGGTACCTTGACCGAAGGTGCCATGATTGTCAGAAATGCCTGGATACCTTCGTCCCATCTCTACACTGTCCGCGAGTCGCAGAGCCCCAACGACCCCACCAAGGGACGCGTCACTTACTCCCAGAACCAGGTCGAGGCAGAGAAAGATGAAGAGTCCAAGCGTGACTTTGACCGCGAGCGCAGTGCCGCCGTGCTCAAGTTTGATGTGCCCGACGAGAAGCTCAAGAATGCCGAGAAGAAGCCCGAGCCGGAGATGGAGACTGAAATGACCGACGCGCTCCAAGCCTTCTTGCTCTCGACTGCCCTGTGCAATCTGGCCACTGTCCGATACGACGATGAAGAGGAGAGGTGGCAGACCACCGGTGAACCTACCGAGATTGCTCTGCAGGTCTTCTCCCACCGCTTCAACTACGGCAAGAAGACCTTGGAGGGCAAGGGCTGGAAGCAGGTTGCCGAGTTTCCCTTTGACTCCTCCATCAAGCGAATGTCCGTTATTTACAACGCTCCCGAGGGTGAAACCGGTGGCATAATCGAGACCGATCGCAGCATGGTTTTCACCAAGGGTGCCGTCGAGCGTATTCTGGATCTCTGCGACCACGCCGGCACTGGCGCCGACCAGGTGCCCATGACGGAAGAGCTCAAGGAGAACATCCTCGTGCAGATGAACGCTCTTGCATCCCAGGGCCAGCGCGTCCTCGCCATCGCCTACCGCCCGTACGAGAACCGCTTCACCGAGAAGCAGTCGTCCTCGCCTGCCGAGGACGAGAAGCTCCGGTCCGCTGTCGAAAAGGGCCTTACCCTGCTTGGTCTTGCTGGTATCTACGACCCCCCCCGCCGCGAGACCAAGCCTTCTATCGGCGAGGCATCCCAGGCCGGTATCAAGGTCCACATGCTCACAGGTGACCATCCCGAAACTGCCAAGGCCATTGCCAAGGAAGTGGGCATCATTCCCAAGAACTTGGGCGTCCTGCCTGACCACCTCGCCAAGTCCATTGTGCAGAAGGCAACCGACTTTGATAAGATGACGGACGCAGAGATCGACGCCATGGAAGAGCTTCCCCTCGTCATCGCTCGTTGCGCCCCCGATACCAAGACGCGCATGATCGAGGCGCTTCGTCGCCGTGGCGCCTTTATGGCCATGACGGGCGACGGTGTCAACGACGCCCCGTCTCTGTCCCGCGCCGACGTCGGTATTGCCATGGGCTCCGGCTCCGACGTGGCCAAGTCGGCCGCCAAGATCGTGCTCACGGACGACAAGTTCAACTCGATCGTGTCCGCCATCCGCGAGGGCCGGCGCATGTTCGACAACATCCAGAAGTTCGTCCTGCATCTGCTGACCTCCAACGTGGGTGAGGTCATTCTTCTGATCGCCGGTCTTGGCTTCGTCGACAATACCGGCTTCTCCGTGTTCCCCATCTCCCCGCTGCAGATCATCTGGATCAACATGGTGACCTCGTCCTTCCCCGCCTTTGGCCTGGGTCGCGAGGCCGCCGCCCCGGACGTGATGCGCAAGCCCCCGCAGGACAAAAAGCGCGGCGTCTTCACCAACCAGATCATTGTGGACATGATCGTCTACGGCATCATCATGGGGGCCTGCACCATGTGCACGTTCGTCATCATCGTCTACGGCGCCAATGGCGGCCAGCTTGGCGAGAACTGCAACACCCAGTTCTCCGAGGCCTGCATTCCCGTGTTCCGCGCCCGCGCCGCCACCTTTGCCGAGCTGACGTGGCTGATCCTCATCTCGGCCTGGGAGTTCAAGAGCCTGCGCCGGTCCATGTTCCGCCTCAACCCGGACGACGACACCAAGTTCCCCTTCTTCAAGGACGTGTACAGCAACCGCTTCCTCTTCTGGTCCGTCGTCATCGGCGCGCTGTCAGTCTTCCCCGTCGTCTACATCCCCTTCCTCAACACCAACTTCTTCCGCCACTACAACATCTCGTGGGAGTGGGCCCTCAGCGTCGGCTTCACCGTCATCTTCGTCGCTGGCATCGAGACGTGGAAGCTCGTCAAGCGCACCTTCCACCTGCTCGAGGACCGCCCCGTGCAGCGCGGCCCCTGGGGCCAGGGCGGGCCCGACGACCAGGGCCCCAAGTTCCGCAAGACAATGTCCATGTCGAGCTTCAAGACGTGGGCCTCGCTCTCGCGCAAGGACACGGGCGACTCTCGCACCAGTGGAGGCCGCAGCAACATCGGCAACCAGATCCAGACGCAGGCCACGCAAGAGGTGTAATGGCGGTCAGCCATCAGCTAATGCGACGCGTGTCTCGTATTGTGCATTTGTCCTTTGAATACGTAATTTTATGATCTTGGAGAAAAAATAGGACGTGGTATTAGGCGATTGGATTTCCAGAGGATGGAATCATCGACGATGGATGATGTAGAGAGATTTCCCTTTCGAGTTATACCCGACATATAATACTTTTCGTGTTTGGAGGAGGGGAGGAATAATGACAATCTATATTGAACATAGTATTCTGAAGTCTATTGAAGTCATATCCTTCCGAACCTGCGTGACGGTACACGTTGTTTGCACATCAGGCCAAGTCTGAGCGGTGTAGCAGTCCGCGACATGTCACATCTGCTGTCGAATGTGAATCAAACACAGGCGACCTACAGCATGCCAACGCCGGGACTCGGCACAGCCGTATAGGACTGGTTCTCTGGCGAACACCCAATGATAGTCAACTCCGCATGCGGACACCACCGCACGCCTAATCCTAGCAATTTACCCAACACGCCGTGTGCCAACCACCGCTGCTCACATTCGTAAAGGAAAGCAAAAGAAGCAAGACATGCGTCGGCGTGGCTTAGTCGACGAGGTTGTAGATCTTCTGGACCTCCTCGAGCTCGGCCTCGAAGTCGATCTTGAGGTCGGTCAGCAGGCCGTCATGGAAGTTGAAGACCCAGCCATGGACGATGGGGAATTGGTTTTTGGCAAAGGACTGCTGGATGGCGGCCGTCTTGATGACGTTGCGGCACTGCTCGACGACGTTGAGCTCGACGAGCCGGTCGTAGCGCTTGTCCTGCTCGGGGATGCCGTCAAGCTCGTCCTTGTGCAGGCGGTAGACGTCGCGGATGTTCCTGAGCCAGGGGTTGAGCAGGCCGAGGTCCTTGGGGGTCATGGCCGCCTTGACGCCGCCGCAGCCGTAGTGGCCGCAGACGATGATGTGCTTGACGTTGAGGTGGCGGACGGCGTAGTTGATGACGCTCATGACATTGAGGTCGGTGTTGCAGACAAGGTTGGCGATGTTGCGGTGGATAAAGGCCTCGCCGGGCTCGAGGCCCGTGATCTGCTCGGCGGGGATGCGCGAGTCGGAGCAGCCGATCCAGAGGTACTCGGGGGTCTGGCCCTCGGAGAGCTTGGCGAAGAAACCCGGGTCCTGGCGGGCCTTCTCGGCGGCCCAGGCCTTGTTGTTTTCGAAGAGGCGGTCGTGCGACTGCTTGAGGTAGCGGGTGACGTCCTTCTCGGCCATGGTGCGCCACAGGTTACGGTCGTTGGAGTTGAAGACGGGGCGAAGGCGGGCGGCGGTGGTGTGCAACGGCGATGACGATGTCGCCGGTGGTAGCAATCGGGGGACGAGCGAAGCTGGTCTGTAGGCAGGGCAGCTGGACGAGGTCAATTGGTGCCGAGCGAGTATCCGCAGAGGCCTGGTGAAGCGAGTAGTGAGGATGAAGCTCATGAGGAAGAGAAGAGGGAGAAGAAAGCAGCAGAGCAAGGAGGGGAGGGAGGCCCGAGGTAAGGGTAAGGCACGGTAGATAGGATGGAAAAAAGAGGGGGGGCCGAATCGCTTGGGGGCGGGCTGCAGGTGGCTGCGCGCGGGATTCGGAAACGCTTCGGCGGGTTTCTAGTGGAGCCACAGAGGTCGCCAAAGGGTGTGTCAGCTAGGCAGGTCCGGAAACACAAGAGCAGCAAAGGCGAGCTGGGCAGTTTCGGGCAGAGACTGGAGGTGGTTTAGCACACGCATGCAGTCATACAGATAAAGAGTGGGGGGGAATGAATGGGTGGAAAATCCTTCCTGTACGCTTATTCTGTGGGGGGACTTGACAGCGGGCAGCACGGGGCCGGGTCGCAGGCACAGGGCATGCGGGGGAGGGATATGCCATTAATTCCCGAAAGATGCCCGATAAGAGATCACACATGACTGAGATGATTATACTGTCCTGATGCTGAGCAACGGGAAGAACAGAACATGTCCTCGGACTGGAAGCTGCACCACATCCACGCTGAAACCTGTGGGGAGGGCTCGGCCAAAGGGGGCAGCAGCATGACCAAGCTGAGCTGTTTTCGACCTGAAGCTATTTGCATCTTCCGCGGACCCGGGACGGGGAGTGGAGTCGTGTGGGCATCTTTCTGGCGGGATGGATTTTGTTATTAATATCTCCCGCAGAGCTATCCAGTTGATTTCGTTCATGATTGGACGATTGGGGATCTGCAACACCCGGTCTTTTGCTGTTGCGGTGTTTTGATCGACTGTGTTGAAACACGGGCTGTGACCTTACGCGCATTGGCCTTATCGCGGCAGCTCAACAGGGAATGGCAGATAAGGTAGGGATGTAGATGGATTAGATTAATCCCGCATTTAGACACTAGTGACGTCATGGTGTGCTTGGTAGCTGCAAAGGTAGGTGTCTATGGATGCCGAGGCGTTCGTCGGGGACTAGCTCCCACGCCTCCTCAACCGCATCCTCAACACTCAGCCCACCGACTCACCCACATGCTAGCCAACGATTGACAACCACCATCCCCGCCGACCTCATCTACTTACGTAACACCCTACTGCACCGGGTTGTCCCCCGGCAGCCTCTCCAGCGCCCCGCTCTCGCCGACCTCCTCCCGCGGCGGCGCCACCTCCGGCAGCCGCGGCGCCGCGACGCCCGGCCCGTTCGGCCCCACGTTCAGGCTGCACCCGAGGTCGTCCACGCCGTTGGGCCCCGTGCACGTCTCCACGGCCCGCTCCAGCCGGCCCTGCTCCGTCCAGCCCTGCAGGTAGTCGCCGTGCAGGCCATACCCCGTCGCGTCCCCCATGGCCCAGACCAGCCGGTTGAAGTCTTGGATGGCGTCCGTGTCGTAGAAAAACTCGTAGAAGACGGAGAGGATAGCTACCGGGTGGGACTGCGGGCACACGCCCGTGTTGAACTCGCCGATTGCGGGGAAGGCCATCTGGATCCGCCAGTATAAGTATGCTATGTGGTGATGGGGCATAGAAATGATACGCACGTGGCTCTTGTGGTCGGCGCTGTCCACGTTCCACCCATCCCAGCAGCTGGGGAAAAAGGTCTCGGCTCTCATGCGAACGCACTTCTCCCCTGGCAGAGTGTATGACTCGGACGAGTTGGACGACTGGAGGCAGACATGCTGAATGGCGCGATGCTCCTTGTTCGTGCTGTCAAAGTCTCTGACACATATCAGCGCCAGAAAGCCAAATCATACCTGGTAGCAGCTGACCGTCGACTCGGAGTTCCCACAACCATCCTCAGCCCTGCCGGGGGAGCTTTGGCGGTCGGCGTCCCATCGCAGTTCTGCCTGGCTGGCCGGTAGTCACAAGCTCGATCGATGTAATACGCCGCCTGTCCACGGTCAGTCGCTGCTTCTTTATTTCTGTCCCCATCGTAGAGAAAGGGCCGACTAACAATGCCCTGCATCCTGACAAGCTCGAACCTACCATCGCGCCTTTGGTGGTACAGCTGCGGCTGCCAGTAGTTGCTGTTGTCCAGCACCTTGTCGCAAGTCGTGGCGTTGGCCAGCACCGCCTGGTCGTTGGACTGGGTCAGCTGGAAGGCCGTTCCCCCCACGACGACGTGCACGTGGGGTGAGATCTGGCCCGGGGAGGCGATGGGGTCGCCGCGCTGGATGGTGAGTGGCGCGCAGTTGACGGTGAAGAGTTGGGCCGTGGAGAGGCGGATGGCGGGGAGGATGGCGAGGAGGGACCAGAGTCGAGCCATGGCGAGTACTTACGGCGTGTGGTACTGCTTGAGATGGGAGAGTTGGGTAAGTCTGGAGTGTGGGTGAGCATGGTCGAGTCATGATGGTCGTTGACACAGGAATGTTGTTTTACCTTATACATAAGTTATGTGTCTTGCAAACCAGTCTACAAACGTCCAACACCGCAGTCCACCACCGTCCACCACGCCCAGGTGGTTGAAATCGAAACAGGGTGATAAGAATAAACCACCAATTGCATGTCTACCAAGGAATGCGCCTTTTCGTGTGAAAGAGAAGGCCTGGATTCACGACACAGTCGTGGTGTTGCTGTTGGTGCCGTGGCAAATCCTCTCCAACAATGGTTGGCATGAGCCATTCCTTGCTCAAAAGGCCTGATACAAAAAGGCCAAGCGATCAAAGGCTGGCATGAAATGAGATCGGCAGATATTCAGGAGGCCACATGATGCACCAGCGGTGATATATCAAAGGGTTGTGGGAGGACTAACCTGTGCTGTCATAGCGACCAGAACAAATCAAACCCTTGACTAGCGCAAATATGCAAAGAGGTGTTGGGGCACATCTGAAAGTCGGCAGTGTGATGGTGGTGACAGATATGATTTCGATACTCATAAGTTCTCCCCACAATGGCACAGGAACGTCACATTTATCGGCTGGTTATTGATGGACATCTAGAAAAGTTAGGAACATTGGGTGTATACCTAATAACTATAAGGAATATTCAGGAAACATGTTTCTTGCGAGTCTAACACCTTAGCTGTACTGATCGATAACATTGAGAGCTGGAAAAAAAAATCAAAAAAAATCAAGCGATAAGTTTCGAACTAGGCCGTGATATAGTAGCAAGGAGTCAACGCTCTATTCAACCCCGTCAGCCAACATTCTTCTTAAATTAATCTCGGCCATCCAAAGCATCTCCTCAAAATCAGTTCCATGCTCTCACCACTGAATAGAGGTGCTTGGTAATACTTTAGTAACCCCCTTGACGGGTGGAGGAATCCGCGTATCACGATATTTCTCGCTTCACTATCAACTCGTATGCATCCTCGGTCGAATTCCATCTATTGTAGAACCGCCACACAGCCACAAACAAGAAGCAGCTCAGCGTACACCACCTACCTCACACGTTTCCTTACGAAGATGCAAAATTCCAAGCGGGCATGGTCACTAGCACACGCTAGCAACCAAGCGCCGATACCTCCAATACGTCCGTCGGCATAAGTATAGTGACGAATGGCAGCGCGAGGACAAGATCGTGGGTGGCTTCACATTCATCCAACCAGGCGATGCCATGGGCTTCCCCGCGTTCTGCAAGCTTGACGAACGGAGCGTGGACCGATAGCTGCGTGTCGTTGATGCCGGGTGCCGGGTGCCGGGTGCCGCGCGAGGTGTGTGGAGATGGATTGCTGACGGGACTTTGTGGTTAGCGGCAGATGATGTGTGCTCCCGGGCCGAAACGTAGGCGTTGGCCGGTGACGAGCATGGTGGCATATCATGCAGTTCTAGGGCCGAGATGGTGATTGCGATGGTGAAAGTGGGGGATCTTCAGATATTATGGAGAAGATGAAGGATCCTTTGAACGCACGCCGGATGAATCACCGGGTGCTGACATACCATGACGGATGCTACGACGGAATACCCCGCCAAGGCTATATCATCATCAGCCTGCCAGCTCATCGAATTAGTTCGGTGATTTAAGACGGTCTTGAAGTGTCGAACTAGCCGTCGGGATAAACGCAAAGCCATGTCCAACACCACCATCCCCACCAGGCCCGGGGCTCGCGGCAGGCTGCGAGACGTGATGCCCGGGGTGCACCTCGGCGCGTGGCAGCCGGGCCCCAAGAACGGCATTACCGACGTGGCGGGGGTGCTGGCCCACACGACCACGATCCGCGAGCAGGACGGCAACGTCAACACGGGCGTGACGGTCATCCTGCCGCGGCGGGAGTGGTTCCGCAAGGCCTGCCACGCCGGCATCTTCCGGCTCAACGGGTCCGGTGAGATGACGGGCACCCACTGGATCGAGGAGACGGGGCTGCTGCACTCGCCCATCGTCATCACCAACAGCTTCGCAGTCGGCCAGTGCTACACGGGCATCTACAAGTACGCCATCGAGCACTACGGCCAGGGCGCCGACGGCGTCGACTGGTTCCTGCTCCCGGTCGTCGCCGAGACGTTTGACGGCCACATGAACGACCTCAGCCGCTTTGCCGTCACGCCGGAGCACGTGGTCGAGGGCATCCGTCAGGCATCCGCGGACCCGGTGCCCGAAGGGAACGTGGGGGGCGGCACGGGCATGCTGTGCCAGGGCTTCAAGGGAGGCACGGGGACCAGCAGCAGGGTCGTCCCGGGGGAGGACGGCAAGGCGTACACGGTTGCGGCGTTGGTGCAGGCCAACTACGGCCGCATGCCGTCGTTGCGCATCTCCGGCATCCCGGTCGGGCGCATCCTCCAGGGGCAAGCGAAGCGAGACAGCGCCGCCGCCGCCAGCCAGTCCGAGTACGAAGCGGCCAAGGACACCAAGGACGGGTCCATCATCATCATCCTCGCGACCGACGCGCCCCTGCTGCCCGTGCAGCTGCAGCGGCTGGCCAAGCGCGCGACCATCGGGCTGGCGCGCGTCGGGGGCTACGCGCACAACCCGTCGGGCGACCTCTTCCTGGCCTTCTCGACGGCGAGCGAGATCCCCGTGCAGACCGTGACGGGCCAGCGCCGCGCCGTCGACCCCTTCAAGCCGGGCGTGCTGAAGATGGAGGCCACGGACAACCAGACCGTCAGCGGGCTCTTCGAGGCGGCGGCGGACGCGGCCGAGGAGGCCATCTACAATGCGCTGTGCATGGCGGAGACGATGACGGGGAATAGGGGCCGGACGGTGGAGGCAATGCCGCTGGACAAGGTTAGGGACATTGTGTCGAGGTTCCAGGAGGCGGAGCGGTCTTGTCAGTGAGTCCTATGGCGACGGATTCGTCGTCGTCAGCTAATGGGCAAGGACGGGGTGGCGTTTGTACTGTTTGCAGTTGATCTTCCAAACCCACGATGGTGGTGCCAAGACATGTCGTTGTTACACTCTACGTGCTGTTGCTGGTCATGGGTAACACCGTCGCTGGATGGCTCACTCTTTCCAACCACCCAAGGCTCTCGTTCATCAATGACTACGTGAAGCCCTTACGTGGCATATTACTTTGTGGATAGGCCCCTTTTCAAAAGAGAGTCCGATCTTCGAGCTCGGATCCATGGCAGCAGTAGTTTGGCCAGCCTCCCCCCTGCCAAGGAGAATGAGCAACGGCGTGTATCTCTGGGCGCCCAGCGCCGCGCCGGCTGACGCTGGCACAAGGATCGCTTTTGGGCGACTTTCCTTGGCTTGCCTTCAGCTCGGCTCATGCTGTCTCTGCCGACTTTCCGGCCCGCAGAGATGCAGCGCCCTGGCGGACGAGTTAGCTGGCGTTGGCCAAGCCGACGGGCCGGCCAAGTGCTGGGTGCATGTCCGCCGTGGCATCGGCCTAGGCATGCCGCGTACAGCCAACCCAAGCGCGATGGCGTGCATTTTCAATGTGTGTGGGCGGTGCCTGCTTGGGGCACGCGAGCAGTCCTTGCATGCCTGGACAATTGTCTGCAACCACAACCTGGACCAACCCATGATGCTCTTGAGAATGACGGTATCTCCAAGCCACCGGAACATGATCAATTCTATTTTTTTTTTATAAAGGGAGAGAGATGCCCATCATTTTGATCGATAAACTCTGAGGCTCAGTATTCTTTGCATCTCAACCCAAGCCCCAGACCAGATAACTGCTCTTGGTAGGCGCGCCATCAGGTCGATTGGATCCCACGGGCTAGGTACTTCCAGACTTTTGGCCTGTTCCTGCACCTGTGTTCCCAAGACACGCGTATATTGGCAGCAGTGCTTCGGAAAAGCCCCTAATGATAATGGTAGGATTCTGAAGATCGCTGTCGCCATTGGACCTGATTGGATCAAGTCCAAATGACCGACCGGCTAGCCCTGGAGTTGGGGTACAGGGGCTATCCGCACTCCTTATCCACAGAGCCCACCCCATCTTTCCAGATCAATTTATCCCATCTTCCGCCACAAGACAAGGCTCCCAAACCTCCCCACGAGCATTGCTCTTCTCCTTTTTGCAGCCTGGCTGCTGTCCTCTCCTTATTCACCTTGTTTGCAAAGCCGTCGTTCGATGGGCTTCGATCGCGGCATTATGGCCTCCCCGCCACTGACCAGGGCCATGCCCATATGCTTCACCATCTTCGTCCTTTCGGCGCTGCTCCTCAACGCCCTGCGCAGTCCCCAAGACCCGTACCGCTGCGACGCTCTGTCCAACGACGGTAACTGGTTCAATGGCAACGGCGTGCCCTACACGGACTGGGAGCCCGCCGGCTGCATGGTCCGCAAATACACCCGAGCCGACATCCATCGTTGCGTCGACGGCCGTCCCATGATCTTTTCTGGCGATTCTACAACCAGCCAGGTCTACTGGGCCATGGCTCGTCTGGTGAGCAAGCACGTACCGAGGGTATCGCCTTGTACTGACAATATACCCTTTAGCTTGACAGGGAGAGAGCCAACAGAATCTACGCCCTCACCAGCTACAACGAAACCATCGACGAAGTCTTCGACAGCCTCCGCCTCGTCAATATATGGAATCCAGAGCTCAAGTCCGGTCCTGCGAATCCCGAACTGACCGCCCAACTCAAGCTGCTCCGCGAGGAGAGGCAGACCCGTCCTGTGACGAGGCGACAGAACAGCGCCGCCTTCCTGTTGCTTGGAGGCGGAAGCTGGTTTGCGGCCAACAACACCGACGGCTCCTCCTTGTCCAAGTTCACCAACGCCCTCGACTCTCTGACTAGTCGGCTGTTCGATGGCAACGAGACGCGCCTGGGCCTGGATCCCTTTGACCCAATCGATGGTGTTGGCAATCGAGTCTTTATTGCGCCTGTGCCGCAGCCATCGTGGACTACATCGAGGGGGACCGACGGGGGCATACTGCGCGGTGAGATGGAGGCGATGAACCAGTTCCTGGCAAGTGTCGAACATGAACGCCGCTACAATATTCCCTGGAGCTTTCTTTCCATGTCCTCGGATCACCCCGATACCGTCGCCGACCGTAACGCCTCTGGCTTACACGTGATCGATGCCGTCGCCGAGGCCAAGGCCAATGTCCTTCTCAATCTACGGTGCAATGCCCGCCTCAACGCCATGGACGGTTATCCCTCCAACTACAACTGCTGCTCTGACTATGGCCGCTCGTCGATTGTCTCGGCTGTCTTATTCTATTCCTTGGCCATCTTCGCCATTCTGTGTGTAGCCGTAGAGCTCTTCAACATTCGCGCTCAGCCTGACCGACCCCGTTCCGCGCTTTTCAACTTAGGGGTGGGCATCTTTGCCGCCGCCCTGTTGGCGTGCTACCTGGCGGACCGCACGCAGTTCTTCGCCAAGGGCAACAAGCACTTTCAGTTGTTTGAGTTTGTTCTCCTCACCGTGGTTGCGCTGGCGGCTGGAGCTTTGACCTGGGGCAAGCCGTCTGTGGCCCGCGCCCTTTTGTCGGGTCCCATGCAGCCTACTTATGCCGGCGAAGATCAGCCTCTTTCCCGCGACCAAACCGACGAATGGAAAGGCTGGATGCAGGCAATCGTCCTCATCTATCGCTGGACGGGTGCCTCGGAGTCTCTGGGGTGCTACGTCTGCTTCAGGCTTCTTGTGGCTGGCTATCTCTTTCAAACGGGACTTGGTCACACCATCTATTTCCTCACCACCAAGGATTTTTCCGCAAAGAGGTTCGTGACGGTGATTGCACGACTGAATCTGCTACCGTGGGTTCTACAGTACCTCGTACAGACGGAGTACCTCTTGTACTACTTTGCTCCCCTCGTCAGCTTTTGGTTCATCATGATCTATGTCGCCCTGGCTATCTTGCCTCGGTACAACGACTCGCTAGCCGGCTTCCTTGCCAAAATGGTACTGTCCGCCCTGGTATTTGCTCTGCCTATCTTTGCTGGAGTAGTGACCAATTGGCTCTACAACGTGTTCGAGGACGTCGCTCACGTGAGCTGGAATGTTCGTGAATGGGAGACGCACGTTGCGCTGGATGCTTCGGCCGTCTACGTCGGCATGATTGTAGGATACGTGATGCATTCGGGCTACTTTGAGACCCATCTTAACAGATTCGAGATACCGGCTGCGTTGGGTGCCTTTGCCATCCCGCTCTACATTTTCTTTTCCCTCCGATACGATACTCCCGACTTCTATAACCAATGGCATCCCCTCCTGTCATTCATGCCCATCGTTGGCTACGTTGCCCTGCGCAACATGAACCGCTTTACGCGGACGAGCGTCTCTAGAGGCTTTGCGTGGATGGGACGGTACACACTCGAGATTTACATGCTTCAGCACCACGTACTCCTTGCGGCCGACGGAAAGGGCGTGCTGCTGCTCGGCCTGTTCAACGGCGACAAGAGCTTGATTTTCGACCGGTGGCGGGACCTGGTGGTCTTGCTGCCTGTGCTTTTATGGCTGAGCTCTCAGGTGCACGAGTCCACCAAGACCATTGTAGGCTTCATCACGCACCAGGACGAGGACTACGTGTACGAACAGCTAGAGATGGAAAAGAGTGGCGCAGACAGCCGATATGGACGGCTTGCGTGGATCAAGAGCCGTGCCTTGGGCGTCTTGAGGAAGGTGTTGACAAGGACATACTGGCGCAACAGCTTGGGCGTTCGTCTAGCGGGTATCGTGATTTTCATGGGTGTTTTGAACTGGTTTAGCTAAGCTTGGGTATGGATACGCTTGTATGCATAATTTGGGTTTTTGGAAAAAAGGCTGCATCACATATAGACCTGATGCAAGATGATGTAAACGAAGATATAATGAGAGAGGCCTGGGTATTGCCAGCACAAGCCCGTGCCTGAAATCCCACATCTTCGGTGTAAAGTACTGCTTTGTACGTGACTCTCCGCATACACAGCTTTCATTCTGTCCTGTAGCCGTCATCATACTTCACAGCAACACTGTTTTTGAACCTGAAGCCAATAGCATCTGCCGCCATGAGCTGGAAGGCATCCCAGCGGCTCATGACTATCATGACGTTCAAGCAACATGCCGAACAAGATTTCAACAGCTTTTGCAAAGTGCCTCAGAAGAGGCTTGGCAGCTGCGCGTGTCAAGCCAACCGCAGCCAACTGCGAGCGGGTTGTAAGAACGGTCCTCCTTCAAGTGGCTGCCATAACTCCCGGCAGCCAACCCAGCACCGAGCTCCCTCTAAACACTTTCTCTGCAACCAACCACCTCACTACTTCTAGGCAAACAAGCTCACAGAGAGTGCTTTTCTCATTTCATCTTGCAAAATACAACGGCTTTTTAACCCACGTAAGGACGGCCGGAATCCTCCACACGAATAGTCGTTCTGCAGGGCCGCAGGACCACATCCTCAACTAGCGACTCGGCCACTTTTCTATAACCTTGTTCAACCGTGCCTATTTGGCCACTTTTGTTCGCAAGGAAACTCCCCTATAACAAAATGCTCTGTCTGGGTCCATGCATCTGATTGGTGAAGATCCTACGGAGTGAGACCCAATTGTCCTCATCTTGGTCTTCTCTCTGGGCCTACCGTTGTTTATCTCATCTTCTACCATCGCTTCCCCTCAATACAACACGACTGCTTCTTGCTTTTATCCCCCACACAAGTATCCCGCGCCATATTAGTCCTTCAAAACTGGCTTTCTCTTTCGTCTTTCATCCCGATTCTGCCTGGCCTCAAACGACGGTTCGTCCTAGTTTGTCTTGCATCCCCTACCCCATCATCATCAATCGCCTCACCTACTAACACGCACTCCAAGATCACCTATTTCAAGCTACAATACACATCGTATTCCTGCCCAATCACTCCATTGGAATGGATGAAGTCAAGGAGAAGGAGGCCCTGCTCCGACACTTCCCTCCCTTCCTGGCTCGCCCCGGAGAAGAGCGCGTGTGGTACGGCCAGGCAGAAGCCCTCTGGAAAACTGAGGTGCCTAAATGGCCAGTAGAGGAGATCAGTCTCTTCAAGCAGCTGGTCCCTCGTCTGGTCACACCTCACGCTCGTAGCGTTTACAATCACAAGCTCGTGGTATCCGCGAGGGCCAAGCCGAGTTGGGCAGCCCTTACCTGCCTCAAGATTATATTTGGCTGGGTTGCCCTTCAAGATCGGAGGATTGGCAGGATGTTCTTGCAGAAATTTCCGAACCATGATTGTTCCCGCAATGAATATCATCAGGTTGGACCAGGTGGTAAGCCAGCTGTCCCAGCACCTGAATCTGAGCGCCCTAAACCGAAGAAGCGCATCAGAGCGCGCAAGACATCAGCGAAGGACCAGGCTACTATATCTGAGGATGAAGGCAATGAAAATGAAGCAGAGGAGGATAGGAAAGAAGATACGAATCCCAGACCCATGAAGCAACAAAGGAAGGATCCTAGATATGCCAAAGATGATTCTGCCAAGACAGCTGGGAATGGTAGCGAGCCTGAAGAGCAGACGCCTGCGCCCGAAGAACAAACGCCTGAGCCTTGTCAGAATATTACGAAACACCGCATCACCGTTCCTGCTGCTATCTCAGACACTGATGCACCCATTGCTACTCGCAAATCAAGGCCACCGCCGGCTGAACAAGCTGCCGCTCCAGCTACTCCATGGAGAATCCAGGAAGCAATCGGAAGCAGGATGCATGACCAGATCCATAGCAGAGCCGATGTGGACACCATTGAGGCACCACGAGCTTCTCCCATCCCCATCGAAGCGGCACTGACTTACACAGTCTTGGCTCAAACACAACCGCTTCGCACAAACACAGAGATTCCTCGTAATAGAATCCAAGGGAGGCAGGCTTTCGAGTTCACACCTATCACAATAAAACCTGAAGAGGCTCCAATCCAATCCCTCACGATAAGCCCTCCAGCGGACCAGGGAAGGCCCAGGGCTCCTGCCCATCCGACAAGCACCATAGCTCGAGTTAACAAGACTCTGGAGCACGTCCGGCAGATCAAAGGCTTCAACACTATCCAAGCCTATTCCCGCGACGAATGCACCAAGAAGGTCAACAGCATGCAGTGGGAAGCTCTAGCGAACCTGGAAAAGGAGCTGAGGGCTTTGAAGGGTGAGATTTGAGCGCAACGCCGGCCGTTGATATTTCAGGCCTTTTTGTTCGGCCGAAGACACTGTCTCTTCACGGACTGTCCAAGGGCTACGAAAGCACGGAATATACTAGTTCGGGGTTTGGGGTCATGCTTGCACAGTAGAGGACAAATTGCTGCTACTTTGGCTTTGAGGTCTGCAAGGGAGGGTTGAAAAACAATACACTCTTTGATAGTTCTCGCTGAAGCAGGCCAGGGGATACCAGCCTATCTATATTGCTAGTTCTTTATGCTATGTTAATTTCCTCCAAGGCCTCCCAAACACCGTAGTACTTACCCGCCCTGAACTCCCCCTTTAGCATCATTATTGCTTGTAAATAATATATCACACTTCCATGGAAACCCATTTATCGCAGCTCATATACGGCTTCCTCACATGCTCTGAACAATGTATATTTGAGGTGGGCCATGGGCAAGTTGCAGATCAACAATCAATGATCAGAAGCCGCGCGCGGCCAATGTGCCGCTCTGATAACAAGTAAGAAGGTCGTGGGCAATGTCGCCGCTCCCTAAATCGCGACATCCTCTGGTCTGAGCCACCGCCATCCTGTGGGAACGGTGCCATGATCCGACCGTAGGCCGGCCTCGTTTGTTTCCATCCCCGGTCCACCTCTTGCGCATTTCTGGACTTCCTGCCATTACATGGCCTGGATTGTGGGAGCCCCAGGAATCACTCTGCGTCAGACAGGGCAGCTGCGACATGCATGGGGTACTGAAAAGCATAATGATTGGATGGAAGGAGGGGAGAGGCCCTGATGCGTCTTATATCGCCATCGGAAAAGCCGTTGTTTCCCCCCCCTTTTTGGCATACAATGCAATGCCACTTAACAATGTCTCAAGGTCGCGTTTTATTAAGACGATGTAACATTGTGGCAAGGTATTTTGTCCTATACAATGGATTCTTGGGGGTGGCGGGCGGTATAAGAATGGAAACATTCCTCCTTCTAAGTTGGCGATGGGGGATGTGAGTGAGACAAGTCGCCCTCGCACTTCATATATATATACCTCGTGCCGATCCGAAATGGCCTTAATTGCTCTCAGCTGCTGATTTAATACAGTATAATCTCAGTTGGTCGAAATGAAGACATCTTCCCAAACCTGGGCCGCGTTGTCGGCGCTCTGTGGCAGTGCTCTGACCAGGGAAATGCCCGTCGACGCCGAACTCGCTGCCGAGCTATACGACAGCGGTCTCAGACACGAGCAAATAATGTCCCTTAAGGAGGTTAAAATTCACTCCGTTACCGAAACCCCATACCAGTTGCTGACTGTTGCTAGGACACCTGGGAGAGGCTCCGCACCGAGGGCGTCTTCGAGTCGACTCAATACAAGTCCTTTGATCAGAGCACCGACTACGTCGCTTGCGAGGACGGCGTAGCCGCATACATACCAGGGGACCCGGCATACACTTTCCGCTGTAAGGCTCTCGACCTGTACGACTTCAAGACGCACGCCGAGCTGGGTTCGGGCTACGGCCGCGGCGCCGGCTCCTGGGGCTGGACCAACCCCGAGGGCCGCGAGTTCGTCGCCATCGCTCAGGAGGACGGCACAGCCTTCGCCGAGGTCTCCGAGCGCGGCAAGCTCATTTACCTCGGCCGCCTGCCCCAGTACACCACCGCCCTGCCGTCTCTGTGGCGCGAGATCAAGGGCTACAAGAGCTACGTCGTCATCGGCAGCGAGGCCTACGACCACGGCGTGCAGATCTTTGACTTGCGCAAACTGGAGGATATCAACCCTGCTCGTCCGAGGACCTTCAACAATGAGGAGGACCTCGACGGCTGGTGGAATGACTTGTTGCCGTTGGGACGCTCTCATAATGTCGCCACAAACGAGGAGAGGAACTACGGTTTGGCGACGGGCTTCCAGCCGCGAAACGGCAACCTCGGCGCTGGTCTGGCATTCTTTGATTTGACAGATCCCAGCAACCCCAGGACTCTCGGCGGCAGCGGCCTCGATGGGTACGTCCACGATGCGCAGTGCCTCGTGTACCGTGGCCCGGATCGCAAGTACAGCGGCCGCGACATCTGCTACGGCTATAACGAAGATTCTTTGACCATGTGAGCATACCAAGGTATCCCTTTAACCTCTTCCACTGGCTAATAGATACAGCTACGACGTCGAGGATAAGCAAAACATTCGCATCATCTCCCGTACCTCGTACGAAAACGCCGCCTACACGCACCAAGGCTGGGTCTTGGACACCCAGTGGCAGACGCACCTGATCCTAGACGACGAGTACGACGAGGTCAACGTCACCCGTACTGGCCGCTACGCATACCCAGTGTCATACATTTGGGACATCAGTTCGCTCGAGCGGCCTCGCCAGACGGGCACCTACACGGGCCCCCGCCGCGGCATCGACCACAACCAGTTCGTCGTCGACGGCTTCTCCCACCAGAGCAACTACGGCCTGGGCTATTCGGTGCTGGATCTGCGTTCCGTGGTGCGAGATCCCACTGGCAGAGGTATTCGTGAGGTGGCCTACTTTGATATCCATCCCGAGGATGACGATGAGCCTGGCGGGGGGTTGGAATCATTTGTCGGCACGTGGAGCCACTATCCCTACTTCAAGAGCGGCTATGTCGTGATAAACACGATGGCCCGAGGTGCTTTCGTCGTCAGGCGGTCGGGCGAGAAAGCTACATGGCCTTGAAGGGAGGATGCTAGGCGGAGTCCCATAGCATGCATTTTAACATAGACCAACTCCGGAGGAAGTGTGCCCGTTCTTTCATCGATACCGTAGTTCTGAATACTATCTGATATACGTGACCAAAATTACGACAAAAGCTCAGGAACGTTCTTGCATGTAGGCCGACGGATGATGTGTAACATCAAGTCTCACAATTAAGTGATAGCCTGCGCCGCAATTCGAGACTACTTTTACGGCGGCGTTCCGTTAGCCTGAGTCTTGTTGCGCACATCAACAAACAGCATGATATGACGAAACCAGTGATAGGGTTTCATCAAAATTCTGATCCACGAGCTCTGCATGTTGCATATCATTGCAGCCAGAAACCAGACCGACAGCTAGTAGCTAGAAAATTCATACCATGGAGGGTATAAATCAAGACTATCTGGGGTCGGTGGTCAAGGCATCGACGGCCCTGTTCCCTTAACTGATGCACCTGAAAAGAAAAATTATTGATTCTCCAGACCTGAAGTCGGAAGTTGTAACATTTCAGAGAATAGTAAGAGGATAGCCGGGTGCGGTGAGTATGGAGAGTGCGAAGGCAAAGGGGGAATAACTTGCTAAATTCAAGACCATTACAAACCTATCCATCGACAAGGGTGGACATCTCAACAGAGCGCAATATCGTCATAAACAGCAAACATATTTCCGTCATTGACATAAACCCCTCAAGCAACGATCATCTTCCGCTTCAACTCACTAGCCATCAACCCCTCCTCCAATTTGTTCCAGACATCCAACTCTTTTATAACACAACAGGCGGCGATCACCTTGAAGCTCTGAAAAACTTCGTCAACCCGTCTCCAGCCCGATCGCCTCCCCTCCTCTTTGAAACAGGCAACATTGAGGCACGCCATGCTGGATCTCAGAGCAGTCTTGCAATGCGCCATCATCTGTGCCTCATCAAGCTGCTCGCCGGGCGGTCGAGCCGACTTCTTCCGGATCACCGCTTCCGTCTGCTGGACCAGGCTATCGAACTCGTCCTTTAGCTGGATCGATCTGTCGCGCTGTCGCCGGGTCTGCACGCCCGTGGCGTTGAAGATGGCCCCTGTGAACACCTCTAGTTCGGTGATTCGCAGAGATGCGTTGTCAGAAAATTCCAACGACATGTTCCATACAGCGTCTTCATAACTGTGCCATGATCAGCTGTCAGAATTCTGAAAATGGAATCCAAGGCCACCCACAACGACCGGACGTTCCACGCCTCCTGTTCCAGTGGCCCCCAAGAATTGTCGCGAAGAATCCTTTGACATTCGCGGCGAAGGCTTTTTTGCGTCTCATCCCACAAGTCGCCCAAAACAGTGGGGTTCGTTATTTTGACATTGTGCGACCAGATCTGCCTTTCGTCGATCGCCCTAAACAACAGGCCGTTGATCTTTTCTGACTCGTAATACTTATGGATTGGACCAGTATTGTCGTCTTGGTCCTCATTTCCCTGAACCTGCTCGTCGTCAGGATTGTCGAAGGATATTTCGTTTCGGTTCACTATCTTGGTCGGTGGCGCCGGTGCCAGGCTGCAGTTCAACAGTTATTAGATCGCTTCTATGACCCGACATAATCCTTTCCAACAAGGCTTCTGCCTTAGGGTAGCTTTGTGGGGAAGTTCGATACGTACAAGTCGGGCCGGTATCGATTTGTTTTGATCTTCTTGAATTCGTTCATGTCCACGGGTTTTCCGGTCTTTGAGTAGTCGACAGCGGTCGAATGCATCGAGGCGAGCAGCAAGCAGTCTAAATCAAGATAAGCGAGCCGTTGTTGGAGTGATCAAAGGGACCTACCAGGGTCTGCCGTTCCCTCGGGTTGCTGATCAGCCAATATCATGTGCCTGACAGCAATCAACCCAAGCTGGTTGGTCTCCATGAATTGTATGTAAAAGTCCGTCATATCCTCTCTCTGTACAGTTCGCCCAATGCTTACCGGCTCAACCCTAGGGTAGTCTGCAGGCAGAAAGGTGCGCCGAACCTGACGAACAGCGTCGTGGTCCCAAATAATGCCATACGTATCACCGTCCAGATCTCCCCCGCTGAGACAACTCGGAAGATCTCTCTTGCCTTTCTGTGGAAATACGAGACAATTCCGGAGGACTCGTAAAGGATGGCTCAAAGGAGGCACAATATTAGTCGCAAGTTGAATGTCGCCAGGATGCAAGGCAGGCGACCTGGTGATAATCATGCGACGGTTATGCAAATTATTGGAACGGTCGTGAATAAACCCGTCATCGTCAAACGCAACATATACTTGACCTTCTTCAAGATACCCGAATTCATCCATAATTCCGAAGAGTGTCACGCCGTGCCGAATGGGGATTCTGGCTTTGTGCTTTAGCAAACGTAATTCGCGAAGCACGGCTGCTTCAACCACCGACGACAAGAATCGGTCTCTTCGATAATCAATTCCAAATGACCACAGTCGTCTCAGGAATCGTGGAAACCCCATGCCGTGGCCGATATTTTGTCTCTTCATAAACTTGGCGGTGTTTTCGACAGTTTCAGTTACGCTCCTCAAATTATCCAAAGCAAAGTTTTGCTGCCGGAAAAACCAGCAGTTTGGTATCCCCATATCTTCGAGAATCTTGATCATCTGTTTTGGCTTCTGTCAGCAACTTGCCCAAATAGAATAAAAAAATGAGGTGCACGGTAAAAGTGTGATGAAACGACATACCTGACGATTGAGCACCATAGGAATCGGCTTATTGGCCATGTCGCAGATTTCGAGGTTCGCGACATCGGAACTTGCAAACTTGACCATGGATTCACGGACGCACATGGCATTTCCTTCAAGTCGCGGGTCTACGGCTAGCATGCCTTTAGCCCCTGCCCAGCGAATTTGGAAGCAGGTCGCGGTATCTTCGTGACGCTGCGTATCTGATTGAATTGCAAGTGCGAGCGACTGAGATATGGTTCCCACACCATCGCTGAAGACTCGATTGCCATCGTCGGATTTGATGTCGGGTATAACCTTGACATTTTTAACACCATGCTCTACCAAAGAAATGGCAACTGGAGTCTCGGAAAAGGCTTGACCGATTCTGGCAGCACATCGAGCAGGGGAATAGATGTTTTCGAAAGACCCAAGCTTCGATATAACTGTGAAGTAACTCGCCAGGCCGCCCTCATGGCTAAAGGTTGCCATGAACCAAGCAGAATGACTTCGTAACGAGGAGTGTGAGAATCCCAGGAACCCATAGCCCCGCCCACCGATGTTGATGCCATCCCTGAACACCTTTTTGAAACGCTGGTAAATGTGACTATTCGAAACATTGGTGCTAAATTGCACGTCTGCTCCGTCTTCCTCACAAAACTGCACGCGGATAAAGTAGTCCGAATGGTCGGCAAAGCGCCGCAGGATTCGATTCTTTGCTTCAGGATCGGGGCCATGTAACGTCATCTTGGTTGGCGTGATGTTCACCCTGTGCACCGGTATCCTATTTTCACGGATGATACCCTGCTAATTGGTAAGTATTGGGACCCTGCCCTCAGCTTGGCGACCATACTCACGGGTTTCATGCCCTGCAGCAAGCCATTCCGGATTTGTTCCTCGTTCTCCTCTATTTGCCGCCACAACTCATCGACTTCAAAATTTGATGCATCCACTTCGCTACTGGCAAAGGGTATCTGTGCAAAAAGCTTCTTCACCGCAGCAGGCGATATTGGGGGCTGCTACGAAATATGATGTAAGCTTCCGTTTTAACGCTAGAGTAGACCTGCGAGTATTGTACCTTGGATGTTGGACCAATTCTTTTGGCCTTGCAGAGCTGCGTCAACTTTCGAAGAAGAGCTTGGACGGTCCAGGGCAGAAGAAACCCATTCTTTACTAGGGCTTCCATTTGGTAAAGCAGCCCAAACGGCACGGTTTTTGTGGAATCCTGGATCGTGCGCTTGAATTCCTGCAGTCCATTTGCTAGTTTGTAAGGCGATGACGGCAGCAAGAGAATGCGGCCTTGGCAGAGGGGAAGAGTGCCCCGTGCAGAAAGTCGACGCATGATGGTTTCGAAGTGACTAGGCGACACGTCGAGCCTGTAGATCAAGGCCTGTCCTAACACTTCATGATGATTTAAAGGTGAGCCACCCGAGAGTTGAGTCTGCCGGTCTTTGCAAGGTGTGTACGCTTCGTCTAATGCTGCAAGGCTAACTAGGCCGAGGTCGAAGAACCTTGGCGATTCCCACAAGGTGATGGTGAACTGGCCAGCCTTGTAGACGATGGATTCAATGATTCGATAAGGAATCTCGACTCGCCTTTTGAAATTTGTAATTGTAAACTCCATGATGAGCATGCGCCTGGCGAACTTGGCCCAGCCTTCATCCGGGTTCCAAAGGATGTCCATGGTGTACGAGAGTTCTTGTCCAGCATACTCAAAGTAGCCGCATGATAGACGCACGATGTCAAAGATGACTTTTCCATCTGGAGCCTCAACCGGTTTCCTTTCACTTTGTCAGCTGTCTCATGAGCAACAAACGTGAAAGGATCCATCTATCCTCACTGCACCAGCTGACGTCGCTTGTCGGCCGACTTGGTTAAACTCTTTATGACAAACGGGTTGGGAGGCTTGTTGCTGCGCTGACATTGCACAATGTTTCCCAATATGACCAACGGGGTTTGTGCAATCAACGGTCGCTGGCCATGCTTTTGCAAGAAGCGTTCACCATCTTGGGGGTGCAGAAAGCTGAGGATACCGAAGGTCTTGTTTCCGAACTTCTGGCAGTCCCAGTCCTCGATGCCTAGCGCCTCAACGGCTGTCGCCAACTGGGTGGAGAGAATTTTGTCCGTGAGTCGCGATGGCAGGTTCCGTAGGAAGACGTCCATGTTGACGCGTTGGTGGGAGCCAAACCAGCACGCGATGATGAGGAGAAAGGAAGGGTTGGCGGTTTTGGGGGCAATCGAGCATCTCCTCTTTCTTGGTCATGTGATTGATAAAGCAGGGCAAACTCGGTTGTACCTGCAAAGTGCAAGTTAACTGCCTGAGGTACATTCGTTGGCGGTTGGCTGCATGATACGGCGGGTGCAACGGCACCTGGTGGCGTCACGGTGGTTGGTGCCCAAGAATTCTGGTCTCTTTCTGCCTCAAAAACGCTCCCATCTTCGCGGATATGTTGGCAAGTAAGACAACCCGCCAGGCGAATATGTCAAATTTCAACAGGGCCAAGCTGGATTTTTGACGAGGATGGCAAAAGCCTGACGTGTAGGAAAATAGAACAAAGGATCTCGGTGGGTGACTATGGACTATTGCTCAATCGGAGTTCCAATTGCCCAATTTAGTGACTGACCCCAATCGACACCGTGTCTGATCCGGCTCCGTTTTTCCCTAGAAATATATCCTGACAGATACGATTCATTATCACTTGTCCCTGGCTGATCATTCTCGTGTGAGTTCAACACTATTTACCTCTTTGACAGTCCTTTCTCCTCTAAGCTTGCGTCTCTTCTCTCGATCATCGAGACGCTTGAACCTGCCCATCCAAAACAACTGAACGTGACGTAACAAAATACAAATGATCTAGGCATTTAACCTCGGAAGCAACCCTAAAAACCTTGCCGAGCTACAAGATTCCATCGGCACAATGCCCACACCAGCCGCAGTCATTGTCACAGAACGCATGATTATCTCCAACATCATCGTAATCCCAAATCCCCCCTGAGTAAGACGTACATCCTGTGATGTAGTCGTCATCATCCGATGTCTCGGAACAATACTGCTTGTCGTCTTTCGGGACACCTGTTGTGCTGCTACTGCTCTTACTCTTGCTGTCGTTTTCTTCTTTCGCTTGGCCCTGCTCCAGAGATATAATGGGCGCATGCCTTGGGCCGGGCGTGGCCGTTGGCTGATCTGAACTGGCGTGCTTTTCATAATTTTCTTCTTCCAGCTGAGCTCTTAGAAATTTCAAGAGCTTGCCGAAAGGTCTGTCAAATGCCAAGTCTTTGTCGCAGGTCTGGCTTTCTGCATGCTGCAATAATGCGCTCATAGCTCGAAAGGAGGTACCGCAATTTGGACACTCGAAGTCGTGCTGATGTTTACCGCGTATGTAGGAGTATGCAAAGGCAAGAACCAAGCAAATTTCTTTGATCGACTCTCCATGGGAGCTTGTGCCGCAATTTTTCGTCTCCAGATGCAGCATCAAGGCCGAGGTCGAGACAAATTTCTGTGGACATCGCGGACATTGGACACTCTTCTCGTGAGTTTTCTTGTGCTGTGCGTCGTTAGTCAGAGTCGAGGATGGAAAATAGAACTCCTTACATTTTTCAAGTCGAGGCTCGATGTGCAGGACTTTTTGCAAACTATGCAAACCCTGTGTTTGATCTCATTATGCTGGTGAAGCTGGTTCGCATCACCAAACGCCTGATTGCAAACATGACAATAGTCATGTTTCGTCTTGTTGTGTTTCTCCAAGGCTTCTGCAGATTCGAGTTCAGGCGTTCCCAAACATATCTTGCAGACGTGATGCTTCGCCGAGTCCGTGACATGCTGCCGCTTAGCATTTTTGGACGAGAATGCCTTCTCGCAAAGAACGCAGTAAAACGAGTGGTGCGCGTCACGTATGTGTTGTTGGACCCGTGCCGCGTCCTTCAGCTGCTTTGTGCAGATGAAACAATTGCTCATATTGGGATGCGCTTGTAAGATGCGGTATCGACAAGATTCCAATGAGATGCACACGATAGAGTAGAGTAAGGAAGAGGATGGCCTAGGTTTAATAAGGTGCTTGGAGGCGGGGGCGGTCGCGCTGTATGGCCAGTGGCTCAGCCTGCTACGCCTCCCAAGGCGGTTGTTGAAACAGGTGCCCGAGGGCTCGTGAGGCTGGAGTCGTTTTTACACTTCTTCTTTTGGATGTGCTCTGGACCAACAATAATTGAACCGAGGCATACCATAGGCAGCCATGGTGTGAATTGCCGCTGCACCTGTTCGTGGGCGGCGCAGCAGTAGGAAAAACACCGGTGTAATGCTTCCCATTTAAGCTTCATCTGGAATTCGTCACACGAATTATCGGTTTGCTGTGCGTTTGAAAGCGCCAAGCACCATGATAATAAGGTCAATATTGAAGGGTCGCTGCTCTTAACGTGAGATTTACGGGCCATCGGGCTCGGGTATCAGCATTCGGTACCGACTCAGCTGAAGGGCAAAGGAATCCACAGCCGCAGCTGGAAGGTTGCATTGGACCGCGCACTCTGGATCCTTCGGTGGAGGTGGCTGAACGGAAGGAGTCAAGATACGGTCACGATCAACGCAGCAGCTTGGGAACCAGAAAAATATTCTTCGCCTGGCACTGGAGTGAAGGGACATAAATCGACATGCCGTACTGACACCATTCAGTCGGGTCGTCCAGAAACCTCCACCGACTCCCCTAGATCCATGCCAACTATTGCGAGGCCCGTCCCGCCATACCCCTGCAGCCCTACATCGTACCCTTGCGATGTCAAATCCACTGATCCGCAGCCAGCCGGCGTTGCGCCAATACGGGCTCGGCAACGGATGCGCTAAGGATGAAGGCACGGAACCGAAATCACAATACTTGCCCGAGCTCATGTCAGCACTGATCTATTTCAACACGACTATATCTTGTTTTGAGTCCTCCTCTTATCCTGACAGGTAAGACATGGGCTTTTGTCTTTGCACACATTTTCGATTTCAATCATGTCTGCTTGGGCTGCTCCTGATCCTGGTTCGTGGCCTGAGGGCTACGAGGACGAGAATCACGGGCCTGGGCTGCTCATCTTCACCATTGTCTTGACAGCTGTCACTATCCTGTCAATCGTTGCTCGATTCTGGTCCCGCAGTCTCGCCAACCTTGAGCCAGGCCAAACCCGGCGTTATTGGTGGGATGACTGGACAGCTCTCATATCTGTGGTCAGTCTACGTAAATCGCCACGACTATCCCATTGGGGCTAAATTTTGTCTTGCGAAGCCGCTTATTTTGGCTCGGTTTGCCATCCTTTTCTACATGTTCACAGTCGGCCTGGGTTACCATGCAGACACGCTACCACCAGAAACATACGAACGAATACAACAACTCATTTTCGTCAGCTATTTTCTGTACACGGGGGCCGTCTTTTTCGTGAAAGAGTCGGCGCTATTCTTCCTCAACCGCGTCTTCACTCGCCATGCAAATCCGACATGGTTCAACGCTGCCCTCGTGGTCACACACGTGCTAAACGTGGCATGGCTCATTGGCATCTTCCTCGCCAACCTGCTCATGTGCATTCCTGTCGCAAAGAACTGGGATCGAACTCTGCCTGGATATTGCGTAAGGGGGAATGCCGTATGGATCGCCAATGGGTCTACTAGTGTCTTTATTGACCTGCTAATCCTCATTCTGCCGCTGCCCAAGATCTGGTCGTTGCGGATGAGCAAGTCCAGGAAGTCTGCCCTCAGCATCATCTTTGCCCTTGGATATTGGTCGGTGACTTCCACATACGCAGAGGAACCGCTGCTGACACTATCACGTCTATAGTGCAATCATCATCTCTTGTGGAAGGCTCGTTACTGTGCTTACTGCCACCCCAAGCTCCATGATGGACGCTACGTGTGAGATGAGCCGTTTTCTTACTCCCTGCTACAGGCTGCACAGAACATTTGCTGACTTGGAGAGTCACAGACGGATTCATAGATGTCCTGTACTGGATCAATGCCGAAGCATCAGTTCTCCTCCTTAGCGTATGCCTTCCTGCGATGCTACCTCTCGGTCGGCATGTGCGGACAACGTATTTCGCACCACTTACCAACATATTCTCAACGTACATCAACTCAACTCGGCGAGCAAGCAGCTATGTATCTTCCAAGAAACGATCGGGCCGTTCTTCTACGACGGTCAACAGTGAAAACTCAGAAACGATGCAGACTAGGGAGCTCGGCAAGGTCCACTCCGGGAGTAGTCAGCACCGAATTCTTGAACTTTCAAGGCCACCACTCGAAACGTCCGTTGCCGAAGTAGAAGAGGTCGAAGTCTTCATTCTGAGGGAGCCCGACAGTCCCCGTCAGCAGTATAGCCTTGGTAGGCTTGAGGAGGGAATGTCCCACGATGCGCACATGGTCTAATGGGATAGTGGATGTATCGATTCACCTGAATGAGAGCTGGAGGATTGCTCTTGATGGACAAGCTCAAGGGAGGAGATTGAGTGGCTTTCCTTATTGGACTTTTCATTCTTAGCCTCTCCCCGTCGTCAGCCCTGCTCATGGTCTGCTAAGTTCTGTAGAACAAGATGACGACTAGTAAACGCCATCCTCAAAGTCCACGACCACGGCCTTCTCAAGCAGAGGCAAAAGTTCCTTGACAAACGCTGCGTGCGCCGGATCGTCCTTGACATAGTAATCCCTGTCTTTGACGGAAGCAAACTCCACTACGAAGCCGTGGGTTATTCCGTTCTGCGATGAATTAGAACGCAATACGACAAGAATGTTAAATGCCGTATCTTGCCTGCAAGCCCTCGATGGAGATGTCCTTGCCGCCTTTGAAGGACTTGATGTACGGAGTCTGGGACTCGGCATGGACGCACTTGGTCTTTAGAGCGAACATGCCCTCGACTGTCTATACACAGCGTTAGCGGTAGGTGCCTTGTTCAAAGATTGCGTCGAGAGAAACGTACTGCCTTGACATCCTCAGGCTTGGTGTCAGCCTTGAAGTGAAAGAAGACGGTATGGGTGATGGACATGTTGACGACGTTGCACAGGAGCGCGTAAACTGTTAAGGCAGTGTCTGAAATTCAAGTATCGTTAGGGATTATGGCTGGGATTGTTCGTTGGATCCTAAATCCTATCGAGAATAGGATTCCTTTCCCCGCTTTGGCCTCACGTGATGAGCTGGGCTGTCGACGTCGATATATTCTCCCAAGCTGGGGAGCTCCGAAGAGCGGCGGCGCTGCCACTGACGTTTGATCCGCCCAATTGCGGGTCGTGAAGTGGCCCAAAGTGACGAGTCATCGTCCGCCATGTCATAGACGTGACTGTGCGATTATTTGCACAACAATGAAAGCATTTAACTATTCTTCGTTGATAGAGGCTTGGCAAATGCAAAAAATGAGAATTTTAGTTTGATATGCCATGCTCCATGTCATTTGATCATCAGTGCGTCAGGCAAAATGTGCTGTCTGTTCTTGTGTTCCACAATGGGCTATCCCAACGCACAGCGACCCAACTCTACAGAAATTAGCAGAGTGCGGATTGCAGTAGCAGCCAAGGCTTTTTGTTAACAAAACACGTCTTATTTGAAACGCTTTAACTAGTTCAAACAAATTTGATTGGAAACCCACCACCCGTAATCACGGCGTTCACAACAACGGCATCCTTTTTCTTCGGCCCCAGCCCAGGATAGTGGCTAAACCGCAATAGTGAAAGAACGTTTCGAAAATGAAGTGTCAATCGGGCCATCTTCTGATTCGACTGCATCCCATCTGCGTTTCTTTCCGACCGATTCATCCAAAGCCACAGTTGCCTCCGAGCCAGGGGATTGGTTCCGAGAGATTGGATCATCGGTGTCATGATGCACCTGAACAGGCACCACGTCGCTCGCGCTTACACCGACGTCTAGTTGCGGGGCGCAATGGTTTCCTCCACGAGTTGGTCGTACTTCCACCACACCTTGTACTGATTTCCCGCTAAGATATGCAAAAACCATAGTGCAAGATTCACCGTCCAGGATTTGCAGCTGCTCGAGTCGTCTTCGCAGTGGTTGGACCACGGAATAGTATAGTATTCCATCAAACCATTGTTGATGAGTCCCTGTTCTAGCTTCTGATCTGAATCAACTGAACTGTCGCCTTTGCAACCAAGAATTAGTGGTGTCCCAAAACCTCATGTCATCTGACTTACTTGGCTCATCTTCCAACGGCCGAACACGAAAAATGAAGGCTTCTTTGCATGTTAAAATACAGCCATAGCGACACAGATTCTGGATACAATAAGTGTACGCTTGCCTGATAGGCATTGAAATATCCATCGTCTCCTTGTTAGACTCAAATGCGCCGTTCTTGTCAAGGACACCCATAGCAAAGAATTTTTCACTACTCCATCTAAAAGCAGACTTGAACTCTTTCGGAAACCGCTCCAGTGCCAGGGGGTCGTGGGCAGGATCCGTTGCAGGTAGAGTCGAGTTCCATGAAACCGAGCCTGAATCCGGTTTTAGTCTAGCAAGGGATTTTTTCCTTGCCTGTTTCGCAACCTTTGAGCTTCGTCGTATCGGCTGCTTTCGAGACACTCCTCGCTTTGGCGGTGCATCGGAGAGATTTTTTCGTTGTGCTCTCTTTCCCTTCCGCCATACGGCGGGATGGAACTGTTGCTGAACTGGACCAAGTGCAGCTGTTATGATGGTTTTGTTCCACTTTTCATACATGGCTATGACATTGTCCTCCACTTCAATGGTTGTTGAGACCGTATGACTAAGGTGGTCCGATCTGCTGGTGGC
>KL660935.1:0-47854 GCA_000732775.1 Stachybotrys chlorohalonatus IBT 40285
GATCAGTCATGCTGTTCGCAGACTTTTGATCCCTTAGTGTATTGGACCTTCATTGCACTTCGCACAACAAGCTGCATTGCGTCAGCGCACGTCAAATTCCCACCACTTTGGAACTTACTCCTCTCAAAAGGAGAACGTAGCTGAGCAACCATTTTCAATAAATTCTTTTTCGGACTATTTGGTTTACTTCCGACGTCTGGCTTCTTTTGAATACAAGGACAGTTGAGGCGCAGCGAGTGAATGAAGAAGAGGATCAACGCAGTGAGAGAGAAAAAGAAGCCCAGCAAAACGACCGCAACCAGATCGGGCACAGACAAAACTCGCGGACGGAAGCCGCGAGAGAAAGCTTCTTTGACTGCAAACAGTGAAACTGCAACTGCAAGCTTTCACGGCCATCGTGCATGCACATATCACAACAGCTCCACGCAGACATCCCCCTCCACAGGACCGCCCGCAGCATCCGACGTTACCCTGCCCTTGACCAAACAGGACCTGAGGTTTCTAACAGCCATGACGGGACCCAAAAGCAAGCGAGCAGCGGGGAATGTAGTAGGAGAAAATACCCAACGAGACCTACCGTTGCCTTTCGAGTTGACTACTTCTATAGCAGAGAGCGGATACTGGCTAAGCCGCTCGACAATTACCGCGACCCATTCAGACCTTGCCCAAATGCTCGCCGAGTGTAACATCTAGGCGATTCACCCAGTCGTCACCCATCAAAACAGACTGCTCTTCTCGAACAACCCGAGAAGAAAGCCCCCACGTCACCTCCAGACTTGGTTCAGTTCACAGACTACATGGAGACCATCAAGACCGCGCCCAATGAGCTTACTATTAACACTCGATTACTTTCTTTGATGAAGACGTATCCCGAAGAAGACTGTGGCGAAGCAATCAGCCGGCAGTTGACTATTTTCATAGAGGATATGGGATTCAACAATTGGATCGTGGCGCCTGCCTCAGACTACATACGAGGACTACACGATTCCCGGTTCGATGGTTTCCTTATCCGCCAGCCTATCCTGGAGGCTATATTGTATCCCACGAAGCAGAATTCTTTGGCACTTGCACATATCGCTGGAGAAGTCAAGGCCACTAGTCACATTCCTGCTGGAGGGATATCGCAATGCGCTTACTATGGCACCGCGCTTGTGTACGCGCGTAATCAGGCGCTCAGTTATCTGGGCAGATCGGATCCTATAAACCAGACTTCTGCCATCACCTTCTTCACAAATGGTGAACGCCTCCATATCTACGCCCATTATGTGACAAAGTCCAGAAGAGGAACGACTCAGCACATCCAGCATCAGCTTGCCTCTATCTACATGTTACACTCGCATCAAGAGTTCATTCTGGGCTACCTGGCTCTTCGAAATGCGCAGGATTATGTCAAAGAGCGTGCAATCGAGCCGAAGGAGGAGCCAATACAGCATTGGATCAAGGAGTTGGGCGTCGAACCACCCATTGTGAGCGATGCCGAGTCTTCTCAGGGGAAGGGCCAGGAAGAGCCGGAATGCATATGACATTTTGTCACACGGGCGGTGCTACACGCATGCCCTCTTATAGACGTCGCTCGTTTTCACTGTCATTGCTCGTTCAAGAATGCTGCGGGACGATTCGCAGAGAACCCACTGAAAGCAGGAAAGGTTTGGACTTAGCAATTTGTTCTTTCGGGTCCGCAGCATTTCGTGATTATGTATTATGGCATCGCAGCTTGCAACACGATCCCCAGTGTATATCATGTTTTTGAGTCTGAAGAAATTTTTATTGTTTTGTGGAACGATTTAGTAACCATACACCAATCTGTACCGTTGCGATATATCATACGTGACTAGAAACAGCGGCAACAACGGAATCAGTTCTTCACCATGTACGACGCTCTCATCCATACAATCGCCGCCCTCGCCCGCAGGGATACCTTTGGCCTGTATTTTGCCTCGGGAGCTGCCGATGCCTCCGTGACAATCATGGCAGTGCCCTTGTTTGGTAGATCCGTCGACGAAGAAGTCGAGTTTGTGCCGCGTTGCTGGGGGAAGATGGCTTTCGGGCCCGAATATACCTGCAGAGGGCGCCAAAGCTTGATCGGTTGAGCTGTAACAAGGTGTCAATCATGCGACTTCTCCGTGTCTGCAGCAGCACCAACTTACTCAGTGATTCGCGCCAATGGGCGAGGCCACCAGTGATCCTAGAGAAGCAGATTATGGCGATGATCATGTCTCTTTCAAAGCCGCTTCAGTCGCATGTTAATCATCGCTAACGGGCAGGATAGTTACCGGCTGTACTTACAGGGCTGAGTAAAGGAAACACCCAAGCAAATCAGCGTTTGCCTTGAGGTTCCGCGACACAAAATAGGGATCTTCATTGGCGACCTTGTCAATGGCAAACGCGATCTTCAGGAGTGGATTCGCTGCAACCTTGTCTTTGTGTTGCTCAATCAGCTCTTCAATCAGAGCCAGCCGAGGATCCCGGGTCTTGTAGATACGGTGTCCGTAGCCAAACAGCCGCGCCTTCTTGGCCTTGATCATCTCGATGAAGACGGGTACGTAGCGTGGATGCTTGATCTGCTCGAGCGCCTCGTAGGCTAGGTCAATGGCACCACCGTGTAGCGGCCCAAAACCGCAGATCAAGCCAGCCATCACGCACGACGTAGGATCTGTTAGGGTGGACGCGGCATGGAGAAGACTGGCGGTGGAGTTTGTCATTTCATGGTCAGCATACAGAATCCAAAGCTTATTGAGGCAAGCCTCAATATTTTGGTCAGGACCAGAGCCCGTCTCCGGATCGAGCACTCCCATCATCAGAAGTAGGTTGCCAATGAGCGACCGATCAGGCTCTGGGTTCGTGAAGACAATGTTGCGTTTGTGGCAGTGGACAAGGGCCACGACAGCAGCGTAGTAGCCGAGTGTTCGGAGGATGGCTTGGTCGGCAAGTTCAGGGTTGCCGTGAAACATGGGCTTGTGCTGGTGGCGAGACTGGATGGTTGCTTCGTCAATAGCCACAAACGCACTCATGCCCGCAATTATCATGGGATACGTCTCTGCTTCTCGGCTATAGGTTGTCAGAAGAGCAATATTGCTACAGTATAAAAAACTTGACGTACGGGAATGATGCAATAGCATTGACGACACTCTTTGGTGGTACAGCGGCAGCATTGACGGCGGATCGCGTGGCCCTTTTTTCGGCCTCTGTCGGCAGACGGGACCATAGGAGCAGGTGCAGGACATCCTCAAAATCATTGTTGTGAAAGAGATCCTGAATCGGGGTGCCACGATATTGCACTTGGCCCCGTTGACCGTCTCTTTGGGAGGTCAGTACCCAATAGTAAACCCGATTGTGGAACGCTAACTTACATGAACGTGATTGCTGATGACATACAAGCCGTGGCCTCGAATCCGTTGTCCAGGATGCGGAGCTTCTCAGCAACGTCTCCATCTTGAATGGTAATCTTGCTCAAGTCTTTGGCTCTGATGTAATTGTCGTGGATGGGGACTTGATACTCTTGGTTCGTGCGAGAATCGACCACCCGAAGGTGCGCCGGCCCTGTAGTTGCCTCCAAAGAAGTCATGGTAGAAACAATATAATGATGGTGCAGGGATATCTTGATAACGGCGATTGTAGATGTTGACAATGACCTTGTTAATGGGAGTGGCTATATGTAGACGACGGACAGTACGAACAGAGAGCTTCACCACCGACATGCTGGAACTAGGCGGGCAACTGATAAGAATACCATTGTCAATCTGCAAGGGCAGGGTCAGTGGCAGCCTTTCTCAGCCTCGCCTACGTCCAGGTGGTTCATTGATGCCTCTTGGCTAAGGCAAGCTCCAATCCTGTCTCATGGAAACTTGCCAACCATTGGCGTGCATTATCATACCCCTGGATCATGCCCCCCATTGCTTCCTCTCCATGCAATGCAACCCCCCGTGCGGCCCGACAACGTTCGGCTATTTACAAGAGCGAGGGGTTACTGCAGATATATTGGGAAATATTGTGTGACAGCTGGTGACAAACAAGGACAGAACATTCTCGGCTATCGAACTGCGGCCTCTCATCACCCTCCTTGATAGTGCGTCCTTCCACTTTTGGCTGTCAGCTTGGTCCGTCAAGAGATCCTAGATATGCCATTCTCAGTCTCGATGGATCTAGAATGGCCATGTTTGAGGTTCTTCGCCCTTGCTCGAACATACCCATGGCGCCACCCATGCGAGATAGGAGAAATACACACGTTAGGATCTTCTTCTTGACTTCAGCTCCCCACGGACTGAGCTTTTGTGAGTTTCTTTCTCGTCTAGGGAGCAGATAAGTGGCCAGCCACCTATAAAAGGTAGGTCATGAATTTCGCCGATGCCTTGCATATCCGTACATCTCTACTCTTTGCCTCACAGGAACCCCCCCGTTTTGATCATCCATATCCCACAATAACCTCGTTTCTACTGTACAAGACACTTCATCGCCATGTCTGCCGCAGTCGCCATGCCTCAGTCTACCACTGGCTTCCTGTGCATGTGGAACGGCACCAAAGATGGCGAGCGCGGCTACGTTGACTACGCCAACGGCTCAACCAACGTCAATGAGCCCAAGAAGGTCACCATCACCGCGCACAACATGCGCACCATGGAGACCAAGCCCTCGCTCGGCGCTCAGGGCTACGAGCTGACGGATCACCCCACTGCCCTGACGCCCGAGGAGCTGCTGGCGGGCAACACGCCCGAGGGCCGCAAAGTCATCGAGGACAAGTACTACGCCGAGTGCAAGGCCGTGATCCAGCGGCTGACCGGGTCGAGCATCGTGGTGCCTTACATCTTCCGCATCCGCCAGAACGGCACTAACCCGTCCGAGTTTGGGACCAAGAGCGTGGCTAACGCCAGCATGACGGCCAAGTCACTGCCGATTGCGCACGTCGACCGGGACCGCGAGACGCTGTCGGACGGGATCCGCGAGGCCTTTGGGGACGAGGCACCCGAGCTGATGCGACGCCACGGGCGCTTCGCCCAGATCAATGTCTGGCGGGGCATCGATGACCGCGTGCAGAAGTGGCCCCTGGTTTTCATCAACCACGCGCAGGTCCAAGGGTGGGATTATGAAACGCACATGGAGACGGTGCTGCCCATCAACGACCCACGAGTGGCCATCCGGGGCCAAAAGTCGCAGGACTGTGTCCTCAAGGACGACCCGGGGTACCAGTACCACTATGCCAGCGATATGACCAGGGACGAGGTGCTAGTCTTCTCGTCGGGCGACAGCGATCCTACCAGGGTTGTGCCGCACGGCGCCTTCTGGGACGACAGCACGTCCGAGGACGCACCTACGCGCCGATCCATCGAGGTTCGCGCGTGGGTCTTCTTCGAGGACAAGTAAGGTGATTGTAAGCGAGGATGACGATCCACTCATGTAGCTCTTCCGTGGCATACAAGGCCTGGGACCGGGTATAGGGGCACGACGGTTCCAGCAGGGGAACCAGGAGTCTAGTATCGGAACCAACTCAGCTTGCCAAGGCGAGTCAATGAACAATAAGGTTAACGAATCCTACTCTTATCACTCCGCTTCCAAAGAATTATGTACAGGGCCCCTTGCTTGGTTCTTGTTCAGTCGTTGTGATAACCCTGTAGTCCGACAGTGTGTCTTTCCACCAATAGTATGTATGTCTGTGGTAAATACCCGGGAAAGCACTAAACATGCCTTTCAACGCTCGGCTGCACAATCTTGCATTGATACTCCCGGTCCTAGGTCAGTTCTGCTGCAAATATTTCTGCTAGAGTGCAACGTAGAACAGACATGGGACGTTCGAGTAAGGATTCGCGAGAGCGTTGGTAGTGTGTGCGAGGGCCGGCTTTGGGGTAGCATTATGGGACATTTCAGGCATTGATACGCGTATGTGTCCCCCATACGGATAGGCGGGTGCGGGTCGGCTCGGATCCGTGGGAACATGTCCAGCGGCCTGCCTCTTGGCGTGCCCTGTCAAGATTCTCCGCTCCAATCATGATCTCCTGCGACCTGTCCGGCAACGACTCGCTCCGGTATGAGACTAGCGATTTGTGATGAGTGTAACGGTACGCCGGAAGGAGGCATCCGTTTCTGCCAGACGGTGAGTCCGGGGTAATGGAGGGCACTACCAGAAAAAAGGAGGTGCACAACCTGCATCCATCACTTATCTTCCTGGCAGATTGTGAAGTGGAAGAGAGGGCGTGGCGACTGACACAAGCCATCCAATGCAAACTTCCATCATTGGGAATCCTTCCAGGCTTCCTCGGGTCTGTGGGCAAGGGCAATGACAATCTTTGCCTGTTGTGGTTATGCCAATGCCTGTCACTGCTACCACCTATTCGGTAACCACGGCGAGATCAAACCACAGGCGAATGGCAGCTCCGCTTCTAGACTCAGATCGTTGTCCACAGACTGGGGAAAGATTCGCTATCCTGTCCTGGATCTTGTAAGTTGGCGGAATTAGCCCGGTGGAAGCAAGCCATACGCTATGCGGAGTAGCCAGAGTGTCGATCACCTCGGAGATCTCGTTATGATAGCATGGGCCTGCGCTACTGCCAAGAACGGTATTGCAACCCTTGCCGGCTGACCTCCCAATCCAGCCATGCCCTGGTCTCGAGTTCGCCCAAACGGGCGTACCAACTGCCAACCACGCCCAACGCCTGGTGGCGTCGTTTAACCGCTGCAACGTCGTAGCTGAAAGATGACATTTGGGACCTTTTTATCCGCAACCGTATCCATGAATCTTATCTTCTCCCTTGGCTTCGCCGTTTATTGAACGTGCGGCTGACAAGCCAGCGTTATCCCCCGGCAGCCGGATGCAACCCGTTTCGTTAACTTCTCCGGCATCTGGAACGATCTGGGACTCGAAGATGCACATCACTCTGACACGTCTGCTTATCGTTGGAGCGCTTGTACGCAGAGTGACAGGCCAGAAATATTTCTTCAGCTGCCTGCAGTCAGCTTGTCTGCATGCAGGATCTTAGCTCAAGGCATATTGTGTCAAGAAGCGCGATTGTAGGGTTTGAGGGGCACCATCTCCGCACATGAACGCAAGAGGAGGGGTGAAGCGCATCATTGCCTTATCAATCTTTACGGCGGCGCTGTCGATCCCTTCTGCTTTGCGTATCCCCGTTTGTTACATTCATCCCTTCCAGGTTGCCAAGCAGAGCAAAGCGCCAGCTAAGAAGACGAGAAAAGAAAGAGGCGTGAAGCAGATACCTGCCGATCGCTGGTCCAGTTTGCATGTCGATTTGATTGACCGTCCTGTCGAGTCTGAAGCACTGGACTCCGACAGTGTCAGGCTTATTGCAACTTAAGTTGTGCGACAAGATCGTTGGCCAACGATCCGATGACGGCCTCGCCCAAGGCCGCAACGTCAGTGTCCGCTGCCGCCATCGAGCCGCCCTCGGAAGCACCTGTGCTTGTCGTGCCGGATCCCGTTTCCGACGGTGCAGACAATGACGGCCCCGAATCCGCGTACAGCATCTACAAGCCGTGGCAGAAGCGCCTCATCGTCGCCGGCACTGCTCTCTGCTGTTTCTACAACCCTCTCAGCGCACACATGTACATGCCCGCCCTTAACCAGCTCGCTGTCGACTTCCATGTGACTCCGGCCGAGATCAACCTGACTGTCACCACCTACCTGATATTCCAAGGGCTGACTCCATTGCTCGTCAGCGGGTTCAGCGATGCTCTGGGCCGTCGACCAGGATGTATCGCCGGCTTCGTCGTGTTCCTGTCTGCCAACATCAGTCTAGCGTTGGCGCACGAGTATAGCCATATGCTGGCCATACGATGTTTGCAGTCGGCTGGATCCTCTACGGTCATGGTCCTGTGCCAGGCCACTGTGGCGGACATCGTAACACCAGCCGAGCGCGGACAGTACATTAGCATCACAACCATTCCCATGATTCTCGGTCCTAGTTTGGGTCCCGTCATTGGAGGAGCCCTGACGCGATACTTGGGATGGCGCAGTATCTTTTGGTTCTTGACGATTGGGTCTGGCGTCAACTTTATTCTCCTCTTGATTTTCTTGCCTGAGACGTGTCGCAAGATTGTCGGCGATGGGTCGATTCGCCCGCCGCCCTCGTATTGGACCCTGTTGCAGCTATTGAAGTACTCGTGGCAAGACTCCAAGATGTCGGTCGCAAACACTACTAGCCTCGAGCCCCCCTCTGCCTCGAAAAAGGACGAGAGCATGCTGAGGTTCCTCACCCGCAACCTGTTCGCGTCGGCGCGGCTCTTAAAGGACGTGGAACTTTGCCTGCTGCTTGTGTGTGGCGGCATCGTCTTCTCCGGCGTGTACGCCATCGCCACTGCTGCTCCGAATTTGTTTTCGACCTTGTACGGCTTCGACGATTTGGAAGTCGGATTGATGTACTTGCCCATGGCAGGGGGGTCGATCGTCGCCGTGATAGTGGTCGGACCCAGCATGAACTGGAACTATCGACGCCATGCCAAAAGGCTCGGTCTGCCCGTCGATCGCACCAAGCGCGCTGATCTGGCAAATTTCCCCATAGAGCGCGCTCGTCTCGAGATTGCGCTGCCGCTGCTGATGATCGGCGTGGGAGTCATGTGCAGCTGGGGCTGGATCATGGCCAACCAGGCTGACATCGAAGAAGTTTGCGCGCTCGTCTTCGTCACCGGCATCTGTCTCGCAGGCGTCAACAACGTGATCCAGGCGCTCATCATCGACATCTGGCCCGACAAGCCAGGGGCCGTGCTGGCGGCGTACAACCTCACCAAGTGTATCATGGGCGCCGTGGCCTCGGCCGTCATTGACCCCATGATTCGAGCCATGGAGCTTGGGCCCGCGTTCACGCTCATGGGCGGGGTTTATCTTCTGTTTGTGCCGATTTCTTTCTTCATCATGCGAAACGGCATAGGGTGGCGTGGGCAGCGCCGTGAAAAGGAGAGGCGGCGGGCAGAGGCGATAAGGGACCAGGTACAGGTTGCCAAAGAAGACCAATGATTCTCTCCAATTCTAGAACGGTAGATTTAGACGCTCAATAGACTTCTGCTACAGCCAGATCTCGCTTAATGCTGGCCAGCTTGTGCCATGGGCCACCTTGCTTTGGCGCTGAGGCTGCTGCCCGGTCTTCTAGGGTGACTGTTTCGCTGGAAGCGTTTCAATCTGAGTGTTATCATGGATAAATATCGTCAAAGTGTGATAGCAAGACAATCTGCTAGAAGCATGGCGGTTGCGAGTTGGGGGAACTAGGTTAGATGCAAGAACAAATTTCGTTCTTGCTGTTTCATCACTGTATGCAACCTACCCTGCACTTGCCGGTCTCCGCAGCTTCGGCCATTCTATGACTCGGAAATAACATCTTGCCATGTAAAAACAGTGGCATCAAAGATTTTTGTTTTCCAGTATAGCATTACAATGCTTCGGTTCGGTGCAATTTTCATGTTTATAAAACAAGCTGCCGCTGACAGCAGTGTGTTAAAATTCATGAATCCATGGGGCATTCAATAGCCCGAACTCAAATCTGTCTCTTCTACGTGCCTGTGTTTTTTTTTTTTTTTACTCAGTAGCCGCCGAACAAACTTGGCCAATCATCACATTCCTTCCTCCTTCTTCAAGCGCCAATATCATCCCTTCATTCATCGAGGGAGGCGATGAGCGAGTTCGGCTAGGCGCTCATGACTCCACCAGCACCATCATCCGAAACACCAAGACAGGGTCCCAGTGTTGGCGTCTCCTGAGAAAACATGGGTAAGCGAGCAAGGCTAATGGAAAGCTTGGTCGGTTCATCTTGTCAATATCGGCCGATCTTACTCCATCTACCGAGCTGACTTCAAGGAATTGGTGAAAAGTCTCGATGAGACCAACAGTATCGGTCACCAGTCACAAGCAGCAAGCTGAGGGCTGGAATCATAACTCGTATACGTTCTACATCAAACCGCCAAGCTTCCTGCAATTGAACCCCGTTCGCGCCGCCCCATCCACATTCTTGATTTCCCGTCCAGTCATGGCCTTCGCCGAGATTCCATCCGTCATGGCGTATTAAGCGACATTTAAGCATGAATGAATTAGTGCACAGAACTGACATCATGCGGGACCCAGGTGCCCATTAAAGGAGGCTGTGCTCATGTTTGGAACATATTCATCGGTTCCGTCCATCGCTTGTCCCCCCCCGCCGCCGCGTGCTGGGAGGCCGAATCGCTACTATACGTGAAACGAAACCCCCCATCAACCTCTGACCGTCTAGGGATCTAGGAGTCGAGTGATTCGAAACGAAACCCCCGCTGTCAAATGGGATGTGCTGGGCTGGGTCCACACACTGCCCTGGTTCATTTGCCTGCTCCATAATCTCAGGCGAGGGAAGCTATAACCCCTGCCAGTTCACTCTTGGCTCGTTTAACGAGCTTTTCACTTTTCCCAAGTGGCAGGGCGGTTTGGTCTTGAGTCTACAACCTAAACGGCTGCTCATGCATTGTGCAAGCGGGTACGGAGAGGTCGTCTAATATGGAAATTGTGTCGTCCAAGTCAAGGGGCTTCAGGGAGGCGGCACAGCCCATGCACCATTTGGCGAATAAATACATAGTCCTTCATAGAGCCCTCCATTGAGCTCCTCTTCCTCTCATCCATTCCAAAGTCACATTTCTCGTTCATTCCGGGTCTTTCATTCTTTCTTTACACAATCACTCTCTTTACTTCGTGGCTGGTTCCAATCATTTTACCAACAAACTACATTCCCAGCTCTCTACATTCGTTTTTGTCCATCTCACAAGCAACACCACCTCAATATGAAGGCCAACACCATTCTTTCCGCGGCTGCCATGTGTACCGTTGCTGTTGCGCAGGTGGCCGTCTACGGCCAGTGCGGCGGGTAAGTGAAGATGATACATGGCGTGGGCTACCTGAATTGTCACTAACTGCTATGTGCGTATAGCAACGGCTACCAAGGCGAGACCGCTTGCGCCAGCGGCAGCTCTTGCGTCGTTTCCAACGAATGGTACTCGCAGTGCCTGCCTGGGGCCACTGGTGGCACCACTCCCGCTCCCCCGGTCGAGGAGGAAGTCGAGGAGGAAGTCGAGGAGCCCATCGAGCAGCCATGCGGTGAGGAAGTGGAGGAAGTCGAGGAGGAAGTCGAGCAGCCGTGTGGGGAGGAAGAGGAATACGAAGAACCCGTTGAGGAGGTCGAAGTAGAGGAGCCCATCGAGGAGGAACCCGTCGAAGAAGAGCCGGTCGAGGAGGAGCCTGAAGAGTCGACTCCTCCCACCACCAGCCCTGGTACCCCCACCACTGGCGGCACTGTCAGCTCCGTTATCCCCGCGGCTGCCGGCACCGTCGAGACGAACGAGCCTATCTACGTCACCGGCGAGTTCGACGGCGGCATGAAGCTCTACGACCGCGACACTGCCATCTGCGCCGGCCAGAACGAGGGCGGCGAGGCCGACACCATCTTCGTGCTCGAGGACGGAGCCACCTTGTCCAACGTTATCATCGGCCCTAACCAGGGTGAGGGAGTCTACTGCCTCGGCCAGTGCACTTTAAACAACGTCTGGTTCGAGGACGTTTGCGAGGACGCCATCAGCTTCAAGGGCAACGCCGCTACCTCCTTCATCAACGGCGGCGGTGCCTTCCATGCCGACGATAAGATCATCCAGTTCAACGGCGAGGGCACCATTCACGTCTCCGACTTCTACGCTGAGGACTACGGCAAGGTCGCCCGCTCCTGCGGCAACTGCGACGGCGGTTCCACCGGCCGCCACTTCATCATGGAAAACGTCCACGCCGTCAACGGTGGTGAGCTTTGCGGTGTCAACGCCAACTTCGGCGACAGCTGCACCATCACTGGCAACTCGTGCCAGGCCGAGGGCAAGTCTTGCACCATCTGGGAGGGCACCAGCGGCGGCGGCGAGCCCACCAAGCTCAGCAGCGAGCCCGATGGCCAAACCTGCATTGCCGAGTCCCTCCGCGATACTTGCTAAGCTGACCAAGCGTGACACACGATGCTGGCTTCATCAGGACGACCTGGGGAGTTTGAGAGCATGTTTCTGTGTATATACTTCTAGTCTTAGATAGACACCCAGACGGCTTTGCGGCGGTCAACCATTAATGCATGTCAAGTCCAGTGGACGGCTCCTGCACATTTTATCATTTTTTCTTGACCCCAATTGCCTGTGTCTTAAGCCGCCTGTTTAGTATTGCTGCTGTAAGCCGAGCGCGCTGGACGTTGGTCGAGTAAAAGTATAATAGCAGTGGTGTTTAGACCACGAAGACGAGATGGGTCACACCCTTGGTCGATATGGCGATGAGTGTTGCCACAAACCAGCGGTACGCGAAAGTCAATGACTCGGTCCTCCAGAGAGCCGCATTCAAGTATATTCTACTCTGATAGAATAGTCTTGGAGTGGAGAAGCTAAGGGTGCAGTGCACATGCAGGCGTTGAAAGACTGGTAGGTAAGTTGCATAGAGCACCAATAATACACCGCCACGTCATATGGCTTTGCTTACTACCTACTAAAGCATCTTTCCGCTCGTGCCGAAAAAGCATTAGATGACCCATTGGCCAATGATCAGGATTTTCTGAGACTATGATACGTAGTGCGAGTTGCCTTACCTGACGAAGTATGCGACGTGGTGCGGCGAACGCACACCGGATGCTGTACGTCCGTCACAAATGCCCGCGGTGGCTCTTGGGCCAAGTTCTCAAAATGGTAGCAGCCGAAGTGAGGAGAGGATGTGACTCAACCAGGATTCGAGGGGGTTGACCTAAATAGGGTCATCATGACCTTGCAGACAGTCTGACAAACTTTGAGACGGCCAAGCAAATCCGGACACGAGAGCTAGTATTTCGGTTATCCCAGCCGCCTCCCCTTTACCTTGACAGATTTAGTACAGCATCTCCTGGCCTACTGGATCGACGCCACCCTTCCTCAGCGTTCCATAAAGTCACTCCAGGACACTATACCAGAAGACTTGCAGTCTGAATTTCCGTATCGATGATGCTCCAATCCCGTAGTTGAACAAGCGTTTTTCGTTGATTCGACTATCAAGTAGGCACCGATGACGACGAACAAAAGCTGCTTGGTTCACGATGGCCACTACAAGTTGCAGGTCCTCGTCAAGGCACGTCTTAGGGCCCCGCTGACAACTACGGATGATGGGTGAAATAATGCATAGAAAAACACTATGACATCCACACGCGGGCGTGTTCCTTGGTTGACTGACAAGGCTATAAGAAGGGGGCTGTTTAACGATGAAGTTTTTCGTTTACAATGAAAATATAAAGTCTAAATATTCCACAACTATAGAACATCATTTTGTTCGAGACGAATGTTGAACTCGTCGCCTTTGCTTCCGTTCATGCTCCTCGGGGACGTCAATTTAAAATACCATCTGGGTTGCAGAAATAACCTGGCTATTTCCTGCTTGCCTAAGAAATCTTACATGCTTGCCTAATATATCATTGAAATGCGATGCCTATTTCTTGTTCGTTCAGCCACAAACGACAACAGCAAGCGCATGACTGCCTAGGGTGGCAATGTTTGTCTGCCACTCATTTTTTCTAATATTGCATGTAAGCCAACTCGCTGTAAATTGCTCATACGGCTTGCTCCTTACTCTCTTTCGGAACTTACACCATTCCCACCTGCCCCCGACGTTCGTATCACCAACTCACGCTCTCTCACTATATATTTTGTCTTTTCGCCGCCCCCAAGAGTAATCCTTGATCTTACGTTGTCCGAGGCCACTCGCTGCACATTTTAGGACCTCTCCCGTACGACAACGCCTTCAAACTAAGAAATTGGAAGCCCGTCATAGAGATATCAGAACGAACTGGATTGTCTCCTAGGGGACAACAATCGCGCTTTAATTCGAGCCCAGCGGGATGAGCGACTCCCTGAACCCTTTACTTGGTCAACAAGATCAAGGAACAGCCGGGCCGCAAGATGCACTTTTTGTTGAAATAAAAGAACGCCTTGATTCGGGACCTTGGGAATCTGAGATGAAGCAGGCTATAGAGCTGTTGATGAAAAGGTTTGAAGCAAAAAAAGCCGAGCTCCTGTCGATGCACAGAGAACATTCATGTCTGCTGGAAGCTTTTAGATCTGGTTGATCAGATCAGTATCTGCCAAGTCTTTACGACAGGCTTTACTTTTGGCACGGTAGCCCTGACAGCAGTGATCAGTCAGGGCAAAAGATCGAGGGCATGGGCACCGAGCAATTTGCTCTCGCAAATGGCGACTTGTTTCATGCCTTGATCAAGGCACTTGGTAGGCATGAAAAGGCTGCTTAGCTTAGGAGGTGCCTGCAATGATTTACTACCGCAAGCTAGCAGACAAGACAGAGAAGGATGCCAGAAAATCTGCTTCGGAGGACTCTAAATAGTTGCTTGTAATAGACAAAAACATCGCAGCTTTTCATGCGGTGTATGGACCGAGATGAAGGACATAGATGAAGGGGGAAATCAAGGCAAGCCGAAAGAGAAGGAGCTGCAAACTCCGTTTCTGGACCGCCTCATGCTTGTGTGCAGTGCGTATCAGAACAGGCCAGTCGAAAACGCATTGCAATGAATACATGACCACCACATACGCTGCCAGACTGCGCACAACCGGCCTCCACGGATTGTCGACTATATGCATCCAATCTTGACGACGGTGAACTGGAAGCAGATGTCAAGCGACTACGAATCTTTGAGCAACAAGATGAAGTCCGATTTCCAATGCAGCACATATAAGCGAGGGCAGTATGAGCTTTTAAGCGACAACTTGACTCGCAAGCGATTGATACTCGTCTCGGGCGAATCGGACGGAGGTCCCGTTTTCACAGCTTTTGCAAAGTCCCAACTGAAGGCGGTTGCAAAGTGGCGCAACAACATAGCCATCGAGGCCGCATTCCAACCCCCGAGTTCATATTGCAAGGATTATGAAGAAGGGCATTGGGATGAGATTCCAGTACTGAGTGAGTTTGCAGCCATGGACTAGGGCGATTTCGCAGGATATGAGCCATTGGAGCTGGTGCAGATGGCGGATACCATCATAGAACTGGCCCCAGGTTGGTATTACTGACGGAAGCGCTAAATGTAGGCAAACCCAAGACAAAATGAAACTAAGACTGAAGACTATATGGGTCAAAAGATAGACATGTTGTGGTGAAGCTTTCTTGGCCGAAGAACTCCGATATGCTCTCGCACTAGAAATCTGGGATCATCACAAGCGCAATCGTCTTGGTGGCAATCTCCGAACATTCCGTATGGTTAACTAGCCCTGTCATAAAAGTCTCCATGCCGGAACTTCAATTCCTTCGCAAGTATCGTTGCCCACGAGCGTATATTATCCCCGGGTTTGACCTCTTCAAACTCCTCGGCGCAATCGTAGAAGATCCTCCTGTCATTCTCATAGCTCTCGCTCACCTCATCTTTGTCCAAATGCTCCCTGCCTATGAGCCAGATGAAGCAATTGATGTTGTTCATGGCGGTAGTCTCCAGCAAACCTAGAACGAAGAAAAGTTTAGTTGGCTCTTCCAAGACCGGAAAATAACCCAGCAAAGAACCGTGCCATGTCCAGTCAAAGTCGACTAGGAAGTGTCGGAGCGGCCTGTTGCTTCCCCATTCCCCTGCTGGCTTGAAGCCGAGGTCGTGTAGCATGCCCTGCCAATCAAAGTCACACCAACTTGGCCTGCCCGCCTTGTGTTTCGCCTGCCGGAGGCTGTTATAGTCGAAGTAGAATACACCTTGATATGGCTTCACTATCATCCGCCACGGCCGATTCCAGCTCTCATTTGAGTGCTGAGATGGAGCTGAGGTAGCTGTGAGTAGATAATCGGAACAATTCGTCCAATCACCGTCAAGCAGTGGCAACCCATCGATGACGGATCCCTTGTTGCCACAAATGTAAGTTGTAGTAAGATTTGATCACTACGTAGGACTCCCAGCAGGCCTTCCACAGGCCGACATCCCATAAGTACGCAGAGCTGTTTGCGGTACGATCCTCAATTATGTTTGGGATTATCAAATCGTACATGCCCTACCCCGGAGCATAATTTCCTGCCAGGAAGTTAGAACCGACCAAGATTGCCGCGTCTTCGGCCCAGACCACGGCAAACTTGTGGATTTCAACTCGACTCTCGTCGTGCGGGCGAAGCGAATGGTTCCGGATCTTGAGCCTTAGTTCGGTTGGTAGTGCTGTGAAGCCATAAAACGTGGATGTTTCAGCCATGCTTGAAGAGCGTACCTTGTCGATGCTTCAGAGTGTTGCATCTGGATTTTCAAGGAAGACCACTATTCATACTTGACGGGCATCAGAACTCGTCTGCCATTGGGGGAAGCTTGAATTATTGATCAGAGATCTTGTGGTTCTAAAAGGCAATATCATGAAAAAGCAAGCTCTATCTTCGCTGTACTTCATTGATGGCCCTAGCTCTTTCTAGTGCTGGTATAACCTGGTTTCACTGAGAAGGGCAGCATGAGAGAGGTGACATTGTTTTCGGAACACATGGGGCCATGCTCTGGGGTTTTATCACTAAGACAAGAATCAATAGTAGAACAGTGATTCCAGACACTTGTTCAATCAACGCCACATCTTGTAGAACTAGTTACATCTGACCTGGGCGCTCAGGTGCTTTGAAACATTATGGCTGTTGTAGCAATGTCCTTGCTTGAAAGAACGAGAGCAGATCCGCGATTCTATTATGAAAAACATGAACAACCAGCTTGAAGACCTTCCAGGGCCATGAATGATTAGCCTCAGGTCTTCCATCAACGCCGAAAAAGATTCTTCGGGAAACCAACAAGTATATGGTTCTAAGTCGGCAAAGGTCCTTCGGTCAGGATGCTCAAATGGTTAGTTTGAAGGATCATCGACAAGATGTATCATTATGCATGCATGACTCCAAATTTCGCTGTCACTAGACTGGCCAGATATAAGTAGCCTTTGAGGAGAATGTGTCTCCGAAGAATGATGGGCTGTATTTCCTATTCGTCTTCATTGTGCTACATCATCAGATTCCTTGAATCCAAATATTCGAAATCGTCATTAGTCTCACCCAAATCAAGGTTAGGGCAGCTACGCAAGTGGCAAAATCAATTGCCCGAGATTTTGAGAGAGGAAATTAGAGATCTAGTGATCAATGGCCACAAAGCGATAGCATTTCCCCCCTTTTTAGCATGTGATTCGCGGGTGTCGTTCCTAGCCCTTTGTCCCTTTGAAATTCTGCCAATTCCTTGTACAACGGTTAGAAAACAACCTATCTGTTGGATGGATTCCCTGCTCGTGAAGCCTTCTCTGTAGGCCTAGCCTGCGCCTTAGAGCTCAGAAACATGGATTCGGTGATAACAATTGAATTAGTTTATCTAAGCTCTCTATTGCCATTGTTTGCAGTTAAAATAGCTGCGCGTACGATCACGTAGATGTTTCCCACGTGCTTGCACGAGCTACTGACCAACCAATTGGTTCGACACTATCTTTCATAAACGTGCACTTTGAACGGCCTTCTTCCAAGGATACCCGACCTTGAAGGTTGACGCCGATAATCCACAAGGATTCAGACTAACAGAATTGCTTCACTCCACCATCAATGGCCTTGATAGCTGACTGAACTGCCAAGGGAAATCTGATCTAGGCTCCTAGTCTTGCATTCATCAGTACTGGATGTAATCTCGAAACGGTATGCGATAACGGATAAATGACTCATCAGGGATAGCTTTGGAATTCTCTCCTGTGGGATGGTAGAACGCTCCGGGGCGGATCGGCGCAGCCTCTAAAGAAGGCCTGGATGCAAAACGTCCGCTAGAGACACATGCAGTTCTACATTTCCTATTCTGTTCATGATAATTCGGAGAGGTTTACGTTGGAATTCAGCATCATTTTGACTTTTGTTCGACGAGGCTGTATTGCTGCAACGCGCGGCCATCACAATGGAGGATGACGTAGAGCAGTACTGCTGAGATGATTCAACGATGCGTTTCATCAGGGAGAGGGATCTGAGACAAGGTAAGAATCTTGTATCGCCGCTTTTGCAATGTAACTCTGGTTCACCAGGCCCTAGCCGGTTTTCAATAGAAGGTCCAAGGTCCAAGACTTTGAGTATGGCAGCGTTTCCCTGTCCCGGCGAGGATAGATTCTTGAGCGAGTAAGTTTTTGAAGAAATGGCGACCATCGTAGCGATAGTGATGCTGCATGGAACAATAATACAAACCGGATCGGCAGTCCGGGGGTTCAGATTGTTGGCGTATTGCCCGACTTGGCAACTCCGAGCAAGACAGTGCAGGGGCGATCCTCCATTACTAGATTCCAAGTCTTCCAATTGACATCAGAGGGAGTCGAAGAACTCTGACAGATAATTTGCCTCGAGATAAAATGCATTAAAGACCGCACGTACTTCGAACTGTGAGCGACACCCTCATCAAGCCATCAAGTCATCGACTATCACCGCAACCAGACATCTCCACACTTGCCGCATGTCGGCGGTCTGCGTACACTTTTCTACCTGCCTTACTCCATAAACGCGTCACAATGATTGAACTAGTTGCTCTGTCTGTAACCGCCGCCCTCATCCACGTCCTTGCGCTCGACTACGTAAAAGCGAAGTGCCAGAACCTTCAACAGTCGGCCAAGGAGGCCCGGAAGGGTTCCGTCCTCCAGCCTCGAACACAAAGCCTAGTCTTGAATATTTAAGACTCGATGCTAAAACGTTCCGCGTAAGTTGAGGAAGAAGCAAGCAGGCAACATGTCCAAAGAGGTAGAGGCGGGTTGTGACTAACTGCGATTGACGCAGGCGTGTAAGTCCATCGAGGCGCCGGAGGAATTTGTCGCCGTAGGCCGGCTGCATCTCGGACACGTCTTAGCCCAGTATAGAAAGGAGAAAGGGTAATGGCACATCCAGGTATCCAAAGGTGAACGTGACGGGCAAGGGTGGTCGTTCCTCGCTCTTTGATCTAGGCGAAGAGAACATCTCCGCAACGACAGGCTTAGGTGGATGTTCTGTCCTTATATCCTTGTCCAAGTGAAGTCCTGCATTGAACTTCATCTTTCTATGCTATCTTGCCTTGGTCGAGGGCACTCAATATGCAGTGTATGTATGGTTAAGGAGGAACAAATGTTGTCCTGACATGGCGGCCTTGGCAAGCTGTCTTGTGGACTAACAATCACGGGGCAAGGCTAGCCTAGCCACCGAGTAGCCGAAGCCCGTGGATAAAAGTAGTTTGCCTTGCTGTGTAACTAGCCAAAATCTGTAATATGTGCAGTCGGAAATTTGCAGTCGGAACATTTTGTCCAGTTTAACTAGGGACACAAGGCCACTCACAGCGCCTCGGAAGGCCCGGAAGCGTATAGCAGCGGCCTGGGCAGATGATACAAATAGCCACGCCTGCGAAAAAGAGACTGCGAGGTACCACATGAGGTTTGGTTCACCATCATTTACTTGTGTTACCCAAAGGAACAAGAAAATGCCTCGTAAATGGCAGCAGTGTAAGGGGGTGGGGTGCGAGACATCCAGGGGTGAGACGCGCCCTCACCCCCCAACCTCCAACGAGGATGGCACACCAATAGATGGGCACGCCGGCTTTCCGAGCATATACCCCGTAGGACCGACAGCCACTACAAGCAGATCGTCGTGTGGCACGGCCGATCATGCAACCCTCCCGAAAGCCACGCCGGGTTTGGGATGCAACATACGGTGGGCGTGTGGCATGTTGCTGCTGGCGGCTTGTCCACAGCTGGTAAGGGTGCCATGGCTGACTACCCTGCCACACTTCTAGACGATGCCATAGCAGAGACCTGGGATACCAATGAGTATTCGGATATCCTCGAACATTCGCAACGGCCACATCGCAGCTATCACCAAGATCTCGCCAGATGCCCTTTGTTCCTCGACCACAACACTGCGTATGAAAGGGAGCTGCATACTCATCAAGCCCAGTATGACAATTAGGTCATCAAATGCCACTCTCTTGCGCCCGCTAATGCTCTATGTAAGGATGGGTGACCTAAAGCTCCAGCCGTCTTGGGCAAATCGGCATTTGCCCAGATAGCGATTTGCCAAGACTACCCACAGGTGCTTTCTCTGCTAACCAATCGTCGGAATGCATATAGTTCTTCTATATTATGACCATAAACGACTTATCATGGTCTGTCCCTACTCGATACGTGTACCGTAGATATTGTAATAGGGATATCGGCGAGCCAGCGTTAATCACCTAGCATAGCAGAAAACATTTCTTAGCCCCCCATTCTGCCATTGAAGACTTGCTCTTGCCCATTTCTCAAGTGAGCATTGGGATCATCTAGTCGGGGCCACGTACACTCACCCCACCCCCTTGGCGCATGCTTTATGCCATCTCCTGCACACCGCAACAACTGGCAGGGTAGACTGGGGGTTAGTCCGAAGATTCCTAGTCAATTAATAATATGGGTAACTGGTATCATAGTTTATATAGCCGATTCGTCCAAGTAGGGAATCCCGAAAAGGATGTGATTCACCTAGAGGGGCAAGGCTTTGTGGCACCACGGAGTTAAGGACATTATCACCCGAGCTAGCAGCATGATTACGAAGAATTCGGCACTTTTCGAAGCAAGCGCCTAGTCAAAGCAAGATAGATGCGTATAAAAGCAGACTGATACCATTCCGTCGTCAAGTCATAAATTGAAGGGGTACCACCCTCGCGCCACAACACGTATCCCCCGAAGCGACCATCAAAGAAACTCATTGACAACAGGGACAAAAGAAGAAATGAGAAATTATGACACCAAAGTCCTTCCTACGAGATTCAACGCAGACCACGGGTCTATAAATGCACCCAAGAAGCCTCCAGTACGAAGACTGCATGGCCTTTGAATTTGAGACAATCTAACGCCACCTATCCTTCGAACGCATCGGTCTGACAAAAAGAGAGAAAAAGAAAGCAGAATTCAATTTGTATCCATTAAAGTGGGATACGACGGGCGCTCGATCAACCATGGAGATGGTCCCTTCAGGTCCTTGAGAGTGACGACATGGGGCCTATCGAGAATGTTGACCCTAGCCCCGAGAGTCTTCCGACAAGTGCCCGAGCCGGGTAAGGGCGTCACGAAGATAAAATTGCTCTCAGTTTATCTGAAATTTTGCTTGGAAACTTTCCTCTCTTTTGGGGGAAGGCAGAAACAAGCTGCGTTCGGTAGTGAAGGGTGCAGGCGACAGGGGACAAGCGTGAAGCGGCACTCATGAACCAGAATCCTCATTGGCCAGAATGGGACTCGGGATTTGGAGGTGACAATATCCTGAGAGAAGGTTGAATGGCTAGTTGCACTCAATGCTGATCCTCTGGGTAAGACGAGGAAACTCGGCAGCCATGTCTTTTTTCGAGGCTGGATGATAGTTCTCAACGCTTCATATCGGTCCTAGTCGTCCCAACTAGACTGGAAGCCTGGACAAGAAGCTCGTTCAAAGTCTCGACATGGTGGTGCCATTCTTTCATCTGCGCCCTCTCCAACAGCTGTCTGAGCACAACGATGAAAAGTCGTACATTGTGTCGCAGCAGGCCTGCAAATACCTCGCCGCGCTCCTCGCCCGACTCCAGTGGGTAGTCGCCGAATACGAAACTGTCAAAGCCGGCCCCTCCCGGGACAGTCGCGTAGCCGGACAGGGGCTTGTTGCTGAGGATTAGCTCGTTGAACTGCGCCATGAGCTTCTCGGAGAGAATGACGCGCATCATAGTGGAACTGGCCTGGTGTAGGCAGTGCGGGCACTGCGCGATGTCGTGGAAGCGCCGCAAAAGGCCGCGTACCGCCGTCATGGTCTCGAGCAGCGTGCTGATCTGCCGGGCACTGGCGACGGCCTCGAGGAGCTCGACCACGATGGCGTCGCACTTGCACTGGTATGAGCTGCCCAGCTCGGACAGCGACGAGGCTGAAGTAGAGTGCATAAGCTTGCTCCCGTCGAGAGCTTGGTACTCGGCCGAGGACATGGTGGTCAACCCTGGTACCGTGTCGACCATGATGGGGGACATGCCTGTGGTAGAACCCTGCACCATGACATTGGACATTGCGGAGGGCAGGGTAGGCATGGGTGTCATGGTGGCAGGGAAACCCATCCAGACGGACTGGTCGAGCGGCCCAGACGCCTCCTTCTCTTCCATGATCCAGACGTCGCGGCCTTCTTCGTCGCCCATGGCCGGGTAGTAGAAGGCCGATTCGGGCGGTTGATGCGTCACGTCCGCCGCAGTCATAACCATGTCGTGCGACGTTCCGATCGCTTCTATCTGCCGGCTGCCTCTCATGGTCATGCTGCCCTCGGGATGGTATTGATGTTGCGACACCATTGGATATTCGGGGATGGGCATGGGTGGGGACGACGCGGATGAGGACGAGGATGAGCGTGTCGGTTCCGGTGCGGTTAAGGCGGAGTCTGAAGGCGCCGTGGTCGTGCTCGAAGGAGGACTGTTGCCTTCTTCTTCAAAACCGCTGTGGTTGGAATCGCGCTCGCTGCCGCGCGAGACGACCGAGGCCCGGCGCTTCCCACGCTTGCCACGAGGGTATTCGCATGGTAGCTCAGATGCCTTGCACTTCTGGCAGTGCGGCTTCTCGTATGAGCATTTGACCTGTAGTCGGAGCGCACAGGGGTCCAATGTTAGCCTAGGATGCTTCTGATTGCTCATCACCACTTCATTTGCGGGAAACCTAGAAGACATGGAAACATGGATGCCTGCCCTGGAACAATCTCCGCCCACCGATATTCATTGCAGCCATTGAGCTAGACCTTTCGATCAACGAAACCCAGCATGTTCCGCCGATTGTGGCCGATTGCATAAGAAAGCAGAAGGTGGCAAGGGAAAACACGGGCTGCTACATCAACGCACACACCTTTTTGAAGCGGCAGAAATAGCATGCCGACGGCTGCGGTCGCCGGTTTTGCGGTGACTGAGCCACAAACTTGATCTTCCCAACCTCGCTGGTCGATGTTTTGCAACTCATAGTGGGAGCAGTGAATGTAACCAACAAGAAGGATCGGAGAGTGCGAGAACGTGTCGAGCGGGATGACGCGATGTAACCAGGAGAGGCGGCCGCAAATGGTGGGCAGGGTGGGATGCCTCGAGCAAATGGGAAATGACAGCAGGTCCGTCTGCCTGTCTGCAGCCGGATATTCTGGCGCAATGATTCGTGTGGGTTGACTCGTTGGTGGTTTCTTGCTCGTATCTCTGGTTCGTGTTCCGGGGCGGAGTGTGATCGCCTGCGCTCGTCAAGGGAATAAACCGAGCATACGTGGTGAGGGAGGAATTGGTCTGTGATCAAGCGGTTGCAAATTAGAATGGAAAAAGAAGTAGAGACAGACAAGCAGGTATAGGTAGAGAAACAAAAATTAACAAAAAAACATCAACAAATAAGACCAAGCCACTGTGCCTCGGTATGAGGACGAGCAGCCTGAAGTACGGCCCCAATCAAATAAAGGCCGCCATCTTCAAAAGGCCATGCGGCGGAATCTACAAGGAAGAGGCATCCTTAGCGGAGGATTAGCCGTACGCAGAGATATGCCGTGCCTGGCATACACAAGACAGGGCGGACGGCTCTTTGTTGCGCGTAACCATCATCGTGCAGCGTGGTGGCGCCGTTCCTAGTGCCCTCGCACCGCCGGCCTGCATACCAGCTTACAATGGCCGTGGTATGTAGCTGGCTGCCGTGTCTACTGGCCGAGGCCTGAGCCGGGGGGTTAGCGAGATGCGACCTCAAACTACTTCGTCCCTTTGCCTATGTAAACGGCATGCCTGAGCCGCTATGTCGTGTACTAAATCTCGAAAACTCCCCTCACCCCCTTCACTGCGCAGAACCTGTTTTATGGGGGGATGGGGGGCTGCCAGGTGATGGTGTTGTCTGCAAGCCCCCATGCAGGCCGCCCAAGGCGCCTAACAGGGGAGGGGTTTGGCTGGAGGGGGAGTGTAGAAGAATGAGGTGATCAGGCCATCCCAGTCCATACGAGTGATGCGAACTTGTACAATTCAGGAAACAAAACTCGCAACCAATGAAGGGCACCGTTCGCGAAGCTGCCCTCTTCAGCTGAATACAGCGTTTCCACTACAGCTGCAACGTCACCGTGTCGCTCTGGCACGCGGCTTCGTTCTGGACCATGAACGAACTATCTCTGCGCCAAGAAAAAGACGATGGACGAGAAGCAGACAAGAGATCGCATCTGATCGGCCAAAATGGCAGCACCCAGCCTTGCGGCGCATACGTCACTGCGTTGCAGAGGGCGAATACGTGATCTGGCTAAATAGTGGCTTAACAGATGCTTGCCGTAGACTCGGGGGATAGTCCGTCCGTCTCTCCTATTCCCCGTGCCATGAATGCAGAATGGCTTACTCACACTTCCAATGGTACCATCTTCTCGTCGCTCTTGTCTCTATTCTTCTTCCAAACCATACGTCCTGCTTATGTCTTCCCGTAGCCCACAAACCACGCCCCGTGCCGCTACTGTACAAAACGAACATGGAAGAGAATAGGGCCCGCGCGGTAGCCCTTGGCGATTGGCTTCTGGCTCCTCCGGGCAGGATTCCCGTCAGGCCATCCAACTACCGTCAACGGTCTCGTGATTACGGCGCGCCGAACTCGTGCAGAAGGAAAAGAACACGCAAGCAAACCGGGGTGGGAGCAAAAACGGCCAGCGACCTCCGCCCTGTGCCAGACCGGGATCGTCGCCGCTGTGGGTGGCTAGGATCATGTTATGCAGGCCTAGGGAGGGAGGGGCCGCTCAGTCTTTGCCATACTGGAGTGAGCATCCGCGCAGAAACCTACCTTGTCTGGCTACAAAGCGACATTGACAGGGGTCTTTTGATTTCTCGCGTTGACAAAAACACCCGCACGCAGGACTACTTCGCTTTTCCCTCCCTTCGCCGTTCCCAGGCCGCCCGCGGCAACTCGCTTCGCCGCCCCTCGGGCTTGGCTGGGCAACACACTGCCATTAGACCTTTAGGCAAAGCATGTTGAAGATGATTGTTCTAGTGGCGTCGTTGGCCGGCACCGTGCATTACTAAAGTCCCTTTGGCGTCACCAAGGATTTTGAGGTTTCCCCTCCCCAGCCGTTTCAATCGTGATCAGCGTTGTCCTCCGCCGGGGGTTACGATGTGCCACTTGCGCCAACATCTCTCTCAGATCCGCCAGCTGTTTTGGACAAGGATCTCGTCCCCGGGCCCTGTGCCTTACTGACGAAGCAGCCGGAGCCGACATTTTCGGCCGGCGGCAAGTACCACCGTCAGGATGATTCACATTAGACAAGGGCATTGGTATCCCCACTTTGCCCACTGGTGCCCATCTCGGTCTTCGCGGACATCATTCTATCTAGTTATTGGGCTTTTCATCCACGAATACCGAGCTAGTGAATTCTATACTATAGCTAGGGACCTAGTGTCTGGCCTCATGTTTGACACTGCATTGCTTGACCGGTCCGGACTTGGCCGCAAGACCCCCACCGCTCTCTTTTTATAGCACGCATATTGGAGGACCAAAGATACCCTCACTGCCACGGTAGGGCGGAAACAGACCCGCATTATGTGATGAGACCAGTCAAGATGGGGGTAGGAAGGCTTGGACGTTGCCCACTGACCACGTTACACCCGTGGGAGACCTGCAGGACTACGGTGCGGGACAGCCAACGACGGTCTCTGGATTGCTTTAAGGGAGTTCTAACGGGACATTAACGGATTATGCACGTACACAAAGAAAGAGTCATGACCCTCGCGGTACTCCCTTGCCACGTTATCGCTGAGGAGGGTTCAGGCTCGGGGATCGGCAACCTGGCATGCACGGCGACAGGGGAGCGCTCGGCATGCGCGGCCCTTTGCACCCGCACGCAAACCACGTAAGTAAGGGAGATCAAGAGAACACCAGCAGCCTTCATCGTTGGATGCACCTCATCGGGTCTCGCGTCGTGACGCGCCATCTTGGCTGCTTTGCATTTCCCCGTTCGCTTCGGCAGCCACTTCTAATTTTCCCATGTCGTTCACCACATTGTAACCATAGAGTTGGAATCGAGATTGTATTCAGCCACAAAATGTGTGCTTGCTGTAATGGGGAAGGTGGTGCGATAAGGGGGTGCGTGCGATGGCGTCGATGGGTGTCGTGTTGTGCTACGGTTGCAACCGCCATGGTTTTGCTTGGCCGCAGGACACATCGACGACGTACTACACAACGACGATAGCCATCGGGTTTCAGATCGTTCTTGACCCTCTTCTTTCTCCCCTCTTCTCGCCCCTTCTCCCTCTTGGGCTAGGATGGCGACGCATGCGATGAGGTCTACGCACCTAATAAATTGATGGTAAACGAAATCTTACTTGACATATCCAAGCTGTCAACCAAAACGGTCTCGCTGGAATGAAGACTTAGGCGGTGCTCCGTTGGGCATCGTGCAAAGCTTCAAATGGTCCAAAAAGTCGGCATTCATGTTTAGCGCCGGGAATTATTCCCCGTGTCACTCCGCCATGGTAAAGATCGAGGATGCGTTTATCCATGATGTCGGTGGCAGTGTTGTGCTCCCAATCAGGGTATCTCGGCATTACCAGATGCGGTCATGCATGTTGCATGGGAGTGACATTTTCAGGGCGAAAACCGATGGGCATTGATGAGATCAGCGGCTGGGAACGGCATTGCGTGCTCTCTGTACGTCCTCATCTTGTATGGGTTTCTTCCCCCCTAAATTGTTTGGTGGTCGAACGACTGGACACAAAGCACCCTCAATTCTATTGCTCCCTTCGTTGCGTCCTCCCAAGCCAATGTCATGGAGGCAAGCCACGTACAAGGCTCTACACTTGTAGACGGGGCGTTAGCTGACGGCCAATATAGGCTCCTGACTAAATAAGTTCCTGCACCTTTTATCTTAACCGTTGCATAAATAATATTGAGCTCATTAAGTTCCTGTAAAAATTCACTTCTGGCTGACACAAAACAGGACAGCTTCATGTTACATCAGCTCGAGATTCATATGGAAAGCAAGTCTAATAGTTAAGGTTTGAAGCATTGAAGTATGCATGATGACCACCAACACAGACACAAACATAAATCCAAGATGCCTGTAAAGCCCTTAGAGAGCTGTGTTGTCAAGATGCCGTACCGATTGTGGTGGTAGACATACCAAGTTTGCAATTGCAGTCAATGCTATCGCCGTCAAAGCCTTATCAAAGAAAGTACGGAAGGCTTCCTTTTTTATCGGTGTGAATAGGCGACAACAGGGCGACCTTCTTGGTTGCTATAGATCATTCTGCGGGCTTCCCAGCAATCTTGAGAGGAGCAAAGTGTGACAAAAGGCGTACCACCGTGCCTCAACTTTCACCAGGAATAAACCCCTTCTGCTCAAACATTCAACACGAACGCCATCATGCTGACACGCAGCGACCAATAAGAGGGTTTTCAGGACGCAAGAAAAGCTATAGTAGGTAGGACTAAATTATTTGTTGGATCCCAGGTCATGCCAGTGAAAGTTGATTACAATATATGAGTTCAAAGTGTGTCGGGGCTGGAGGTTCAGTTTTAACGGAATACTGGCGCACCTCGCTTCCATCTCTTCATGCGTACGTACATCGAGTACGTTGATGCATATGCTTTCGAAACATGGCTCAAGTAATTTTGCCACAGGCAGCTGCATCGGCGATATAGACGCAAATTCAAAGAAGAGGGACAACAACTCGTCGATCTTTACACTGATTGGGCCCTGGCCGGCTTGCAAGCGTCGGTGAAGTGGCAGCGTATTGAACGGTCTCTCCAAGAAAACAAAATACAGTGAAGATGTCAAAGCTTCAACGGGAGTTGCTGCTGGATCAGGAGTCAAATTGTTCGACATGGTCAAATTGCTCTTCGCGGAGCCGCTTGAGAGTTTTAAGAATGCTCGACTTCTGGAAGGGCAAGGTATCAAAGTATGAGTCGAACTGACCGCTTCCATCAGATCTTTGATCACTGCTTGAAAATTCCTCCGCTATGATCCTCCATCACCTGGCAAGAGAGCATTGCTCTAAGAGCCATTTCCGGCACGGCATAGGAATCCCTATGCAAGATGCTTTTTGTACTCGACAGACGACGAAACTCGTCCTTTGCCAATGTTCGAATGAAAACTATCAAGGCTGAAAGATTTCCGTAAGTCCATGAATAAACTGCCAAAACACGAACTCGGGACTGTTGAGCAATTCGATCCCATCATGTAGAAGCTAAGCACTAGAATAATGACGGATCTGGCTGCGGTTGCCATGAGACTTGAACGGACGGACAGTCATCTTAAGCTTGGAAGTTACAATCTCTACGATAGCCAAACTTGAACATTATCAATCTTTGAGGCCAATTCATTCCAAGAGATAAGGAATATTTTATTGTGGTTGCTAGACTGTTAGAGTGTCGCTGTCTCATGCACGGCGACAACAGCTGACCGAATGGACAATAAAACGGACCTACCTAGTAGCTTTCCATGCTACACGTTAGAAATCACTAGAAATCACTCTAGACCAATACTTGAATACCACATCTGGCCTGTATCGCATCGCCGCCAAAAAATGAGTGAAGAAACCTTTGGCCTGCGTATGTAGTATTGCAATTGGACTGAAAGGTCGGTGAAGACCGCAAAAGCCTGACCTGATACTGAGTCACATAGGACGCATAGCCAGGTTCTGACACCTGACTGAGTTCAACCATGGCTTGCTTGTAGGCGCCATGCCGTTTCTGAACTCCATGCTTAGGGCCTCGGCTCGAGCCAGTACAAGTCGAGCAGAAACGGTAAGGTGAAGAAGCCGCAAGTTCACGCCGTGAATGGCTGACAGACTGCTATCAAAACCATGATATCTAGTATCCTTCACAGGCCCAGCTGCTCTAGGAGCTTCAGGTACAGCATATTGAGGGACGGAGGTACAGAGTGGGACGCTGGGAAATATTCCCGGTAGCCTATCCCAACTTTGAAATTCCCAAGTACGAAGCTCGGATGAAATCCAATAACCAGTTTTCGATATATGATGTCCCGATGGATTACCAGCACGGCTTGGTCAAGCTCTAAGCACTAGAAATATCATTAGACTGTGATGATTTTAAGCGTATATGAGTGCTGGTCGAGAAGGATGAAGAAGCTAATTGAGCACGTAATGTTCATGCCAGCAGGGCGTTTTGAAATGATTTGAAAAAAACGTTGATAATAAGGATGAGATCAACCTTTGCATACCGGTCGAGATGTAGATAATTAGGCGTTGACAAACAAGCGGACCGCTTTGTGCTACAAACGACTTTCTCTTGTTTCCGCAGCAGACGAAAGGGACAGACCACAACGGCAACTGAAAGAGGGAAAGCATGCACGAGTGGATAGATTTGTAGGCCTTTGCTATATTAACATCTACCCCGTTATCTAATAGGCTTTATTGATATTGGTTGGGTCCCCGGTCCCAAGGCCGCTCACATTTTGGGTTTCTATCCGCGTCTGCAGGTAGTCCTAGGCGAAAGTGTGATGCGCAAGCTCATACATAAAGCCAGTCGTCAGCTTAGCATGTTGCAGCACATGATCAAATTCGACAAACTCAATGGTGTCGTTGGGAGTGTGAATGCGGGGGTTGTGGTTGCCAAAGGGTGTCTCAAACACAAACGACGAAGGGTATCCATTGCGGTTGGCCGAGGCGTGGTCGGAGCAAGCGTATCCGCAAAGACTCTCTTCGTAGGGAATTTGAGTGTAGTTGCCGATGAGCAGCTTGATGTACTCATTCTGGGCAGGGTCGGTGAAGTCGGTGACGAGACCGAAGCGCTCAATGCCATCGCGACCGGCGAAGCCAACCATGTCCTGGTTCAGCATGGCCATGACCTGCATATTCAGCGCCGCATACTGGCTGAAGATGTCCTGGGAGCCAAGCAGGCCCGACTCCTCGGCGGCGTACCAATGCCACTCAAGGGTGTTGCGGTGGTCGCCATCGGCGATGCGGGGGTCGGAGAGGACAGCGCGAAGAACCTCGAGGATCATTAGGGAGCCGGAGCCATCGTCGTCTACAGACCATTAGCACAGACCGGGATTTCGGAGCCAACTGACGTACCCGCACCAGGGGCACGGCCAGCACCACGGTCGTTGGAAATGACAGAGTCAAGATGAGATCCCACAACGACGGTTTGGCCACGGATGATACCGGGCAGCGACACGATGATGCTGGGTTGCGACCAAGCAGTGTGGCGGATGAGGCGAGCAGTCGCAAGGGGATTGCCGCTCTCCTCGATGGCCTCGTTGACACGGGCAAAGAGCCACTCGGCAGCCTGGACGCCATAGCGGGAGTTGAAGTAGCGGTTGTGGAAGCCAGTGTACTCGGTTAGTTGTTCCTTGACGCGGTTCATGTTGAGCTTCGGGATCAGCTGGCTGACGGCACAGCTCTGATGGATGCCGTCGGGGAAAGGCGCGGCGGCGAATAGGCGGCTGGACGCTGCGTGGACATCCTGGAACTCGGTGATGTCGAAAAAGTGGCGGCCTTCCTGGGGAACTCGTCAGCACGAAGGCATTACAGTTTCTGGCATGGCTCCAATGCGCACGTCGATCATGCGGAACTTCTCGTCCTCGGTGACGGTGACGACCTCGCCCGGGGCGACCTCGAGGGTGAAGAGCTTGGCGATGGGAGCCGTGGTGGCCGTGGCCGTGGCAGCGAGGGCCGCAACAAGAGGAGCGGCGTAACGCATCGCGGAGGCTTTCGAGCTATGCTTATGCTGTACGAGGACGAAGATGCTGTGCAGCTGACGAGCAAGGAAGCCGTGGGATGAATTGGCAGCACCTGGACAAGCGAGAGGAGAGCGGGCAGTCACGATGCTGTCATGGGGGCATCGTATAAATACCCCAACTTCCCCCAATTGAGCGGGGTTGATTCTTATTGGGGAAGGAATAAACAACCTGCTGAGCCAAAGATGTCGGGTCGATGCCAATACGACATCATCGTCACGTTGGCTGTGGAGGAGTGGCAGCGGTCAAACCCAGCGACCTGACTGCATAGCGACTATCCCTGAAAACGGAAGCTGGCAGAACTTCTCACGAGAGGGCCCCAGATGCCAAGGCAGGGCTATCGGCTTAGCGACTTGGCCGTTTACCATGGGTCGTGCGACGTTCCGGTAAACACCACCCATGGTTTTGACTGACTGCGGGGTTGGCTGTCATTCATCTCGGCGTCATGACAAAGACGCAAGTGTACATGACAGAAGTTGGGCCAATTAAGCGGATAGAAGGGAGGAGAAAAACACGAAACCTTTCATCTTTTGTTTATTTGTCCTTCCCACGGTCCTATGTTGAGCAAATTTCTTGTCTCGCCGATATATGCTCTCGGATTGCAACGGCCAGGATGCAGATGAAGCCGACAAAAGACTTTCCTATTCTGGCAGTCCAATGCAGGAACTTTCCTCCTGACCCCGCACGTCAGCACATCCTCGAAGACAGACCCTCCGCTATTCCATAGGTGTTGTTGGCTCCGCTGTGATTCCGCCGCGATGGGCCGACGTTCCTTTGACTTTCTCTTCCACCAACCCCTCGCTATGATTCTTGGGGCCATACAATCAGCAGACGCACCCCCCTCATTCGGCCTCATACGCAAGACTTTGTCACCCTTCAAACAATGTCCGCGACTTTCTTGTCTCAGCTTGCACGTATCTCAGATTCGTGTCAGCAGGTGGGCATTGTAGCCAGAGGCCACGGCAACCTGAGAAACAGGTGTAGTCACTAGAAAGGTTTTGGCAAGTGCGACAATAAACATCTAAAGAACCCTAATGTTTCGAATCAAGCCTCAGATCTCTTCATCATCAACCCTCATGGCTCGTCAAATTGGTCCGTGAAGGGCTCGTTCTACTTTCACCTTCATGTAGATCTTCTTGACTGTCATGCAACCTGCGCGGCCACCTTTCAGGTGTATTGGTGCCACGATTATATTCCTCACACATCTACCGCAAAGGGATTAGGATGGTCCAAAGCCTCAACTGACATGCATGTGTTCCCAAAACGCATCGTCAAAAACAGCCGCATCACCCGAAGCAACTGCCCTCTCCTTTCCCTTTGTCGACTGGGGAGCAATTCCACGTATTGGGTTAGCATCAGGCGGGATCATGGTAGCCGACCCTTGTAGTGCATTGATTCCCCCATTATTCTTCCCCGTTTTCTGTGACAAGCGACTGGTATGGCGCGTGGACGAAAAGTCGCCGTACCATGACTCGTTCAATCCCGGGGAACGAGAGTCATACTGACAGGGCCCTGAACCGGCTCCAACATCAGACATGTCAGGCTGGCACTGGTATTCGCCGAGAAGCTGAAAGTTGAAATTGAACGGCTCTCCTTCCTCAAATATGTCGACACCTTCCAAGTACTCAAAGTTCATCATATCTTTGTCGATAGATAGTGTTGAAGCTGTTTCTTCAGTCGAAGTACCACCATCCTTTTGTAACGCAAAGTCCTTGAGTAAGCTCAACGACTCTTCTTCAACTATTTGCGTCAGCTTATATTTGGTTTGCTTCGCAAGAACTCGGAGCTCCTCGTTTAGTCGGCGCATTATACGACCTGGGATATGCCGCTTGATGTAGGACTCGTACTCGAGAGGATTGATAAAGTTGGACATGGTGTTCCGCAATTCGACTGAATCAAAATCTGTGGCAATCGTTAGAGTTTAGCCTCTCACCACATAGCCATGATGGGTACTTGCAAGGGCTCGGAACCGAGGCTTCGTCAACTTCAGGGAAGAGAACAAGATAGATCTCCTTCCACCTTTGTACGACAGATTGCCCTCCTAGTCCACGTTTGCGGCTAATCTCATCCCATTGTGGCTGAGACATGAATCCTTGGTTCATGTTGATGTCCGCTAGCTTACAAGGCATTGGAGCTCTGAGATGAGATTGAAGGGTTTGGCCGGTCACGAACTGCTGGCCGCACCTCTGACATGTATGTTGCTTGAGGTGCCTTCGCTTGAGATGTTCCCTGCCCACCGTTAGCTAGACTGTGGTTGCAGCTAGGACTTGTTCGACAAGCTGACTTGACCCTGTGCATGCCGTCGAATCCAGGCCCAATACAAGTTCGCCATGTTGAAAACTCGAGCGGGTTACGCTTCATGAATGGACAAGAAATCTTCGGGTTTTCTGATCCGTCAGTTTTGACCTTCTTGCTTCTCGAAGCATCGTCGTCGGACTCGTCTCCCGCCCCATTCTCGCCATGCCCAACATCTCTTGAACGCTTTGATGCCTTGGAAGCATCAATAGCCAGCCCTGTCCGAACTTCCTCAGATTCATCACCGTGACCATCGTCAGCTGTTGGGTCTTTGGCCGAGCCCCCCCCCCGAATGAGCCATACAAATTCCCATACGAGCGTCGATGAATTTCGTGAAGAACTTCATTAAGGCCTCGGAGATTTGTATGCTTGTTCCTTTGGAAAAAACAATGCCTAGGAAGTCATTGTCGCCATGTGACTCGGTAGAGGGCGAAGAGGTTCCCGACAATAGTGACGTTTGGGCTGATACCGTGTCTTCTAAGTTCGGGATGCCATCTGCATCTAATGGTAGGCCATGCAAGTCGCGCCCGAGAGTTTCGCGAAACGATAGAGCCTGGGCTGAGGCTGAATGGTGCATCCCAATGTAACTCAAATCATCTAGACAACCAAAGAGCGCGTGGCGAGTGCCGTCCCCCGATTTGTCTTCAACCTTTATTAGTTCTGTGTTTTTGCCTGTCTCAACCTCCGAGTTGTCCCATAATGTGGTATCATCGGAATCGAAGGCTGATATGGTCTTTTGTGTGAGACTGCTGTCGCCTTCTGGTGTCTTCGCCCCTGGAAATCTTGTACAATCAACCCGCTCAAAGTAGGACAATGCAGAGCCAAAACTACGAATGAAAGCACGTTCTCTTAATTTCGACAATATCCATGCGCAGCCAATTAAACTTACTGGGTAACCACATGATTGTCAAACAGGTCCTTGTCCCCAAACATCTTGTCACAACCCCCAAAAGTACAATGCAATTCTGGCGGATAATGTGACAATTGGTCTTGACTGTAGACTTTGTGTCTTAGTCCAGGGGATTCTGTGATGGAATCGACAACGTCAACTCTTACCGGAGACCTTCGGCGCTCACGAATAACTGGAATGATAAGCGAAGAGTTTTGACAAATCGTGGAAACTGTGCCCTCTACCTTTTTACAATGTTTGCATAAAAAAAGGCCTGCTGGTGGCCCTGCATTTAGCCCTAGCTTACCTCTGATAGGTACCAGATTTGCTGGCGTCGGGGGGGCTCTGGCTTTGTGCGGCATTCCATTACTTCGGGATTTATGATGGCTCTCGTGGAGATTCATAATGCCTCGAGGGATTTGTCGCGTCTTGCCGGATTGTGCTATTAGTCTTGAAGATTGTGCCTGCGAGGTAATTGGTTTTAGTATATGCTTGGCGAATGAAGAATGAGAGGAGGATAGTTACTTGTGGCATGTGGACTTTATATGCATTTTGTCAGCTTAGACATGCGTCAGATGGAGGGTTACATCGTTCACAAACCCCAAAGCGTTTACGCAATTGCGCAGTTGGCCCGACCCCTACGTGTTCCGTCGCGCTGGCAGGTCCTGCATCAAAACAAACAGCTTCAAGCCGGGGCCTTGATGTAGCGCTAAGCCAAGCTGTAGTCTACTTACCCGGTTAGGTCATGTCCAAGTCCATGGACGCTCGTCTCTCCTGTTCTAGCATGACTATTGCTATAACCACTGGTCAGACCGCTGTTATGGCTATTCTTCAAGCTGTTGTACCCTATAATTTATGATTTATATCAACAGCTTTGGACTCCTATCATCGTAGCCCGGCCAGGCATTCGTTCGTCAAGGAAGTAGACAAAGGTACTGGTCGCTACCAGAGGCTATGCTAAACCATTATGAGCACACGAAGCGCGTCTATGTGACCAAACCGCCCTCAATTTCTCAATCTAAACTAGACCTAAAGAAGAGAAACTACGTATATACTGATAAAATCTCGAACCGTCAAGTCTTAATCTTGTCCTCTCGAAGTCCAACACTGCCATCCGTACCCAATGTCCTATCTCCTACGGGCCAGGTCAAGCAAATCTACTGCATCGGTGATCCGCCTGCGGGCAGCGCACGAAGCCCTACAAACACAGTCAGTACGGTCATCCTCGCTCAAAAAATGGGAGTGCTTACAGCCATCAACCTGCTCTGGCGCAGCCTGAGGAACCCTGCAGTTGTTGTACACATTCGGTTGCGCAACAGTCAGCCCAGCAGCGGGACAGTTTCGGTTCTCGGAGCAGCCATTGTCCATGGCCCTCTGGAGGCTGTCGCCTTCCCAACCGAACATGTAATCACCGTGAGCGGCAGAGCCACTGCACATCCCCTTAGCGAGTTGTACAAGCAGAGTCAATGAAGCGGTTGACTTACCCAAGGCCCATGGCATACACGAATGGCCGACGGTTGTCAGTGGGCCACATGTTGCGGTCGGAAAACTCAGTCACGTTCCACATGATCTCGTACATAATCTGGGGTAGTCTGACGGGATGAGTGGACGGGCAGTTGCCGCCGCCGTTGGCTCCGCCAGCGCCTTGGCTGTAGGCGACGTGAGAAGTATGGTTTGGACTGTCGAGGTCGCGGCCATTCCAGCAACTAAACAGCATCCGTCAGTCGAAGTCTATCGAAGCACAGGATCACGTAGGGTTGGGAACTGACGTTGGGAAGATGATGGTCTGTCGGATCATCTTGCAGTTCGGGTCCGCAGGAATCTCGACGGTGTCGGATCCCGTGCAAGGTGCGCCCCCCACGAACTGGTTCTCGTTGGGTGAATTCCAACAACGATGGCAGATATTGGCACGATTAACGCGGTTGGGATCGGTATTGACAGCATCTCCGGTGAGCATGCGGAAGCCCTGCTCACAATTAGGCATGATCACTCGCATGTTTGGGGCAAAGACCCTACCCTGGCAAAAGCCGTGACTCGCCCACTGGGAATGTAGTACATGGTGATACCACCAACTTGCGGATGAGCCCCCTGGGGTCCGCCATTGCCGACCTGACGAACACGGTGGTAGCTGCCGTTCCGGTGCTGGAAGAACATTGCCGCCGTCCAATAGTTGGACTTGTCCTGGGTGTATGAGCATGAAGTGCATGTGGACTGTGTAAGGTCGTGGCTCAAGGACATGTTGGTCGTGAAGGAGTTGCCGCCAACGATCTGGTGCACGTGCGGAGTGTAGGCCATGCCGGGAAAGACTAGGGGGTCGGTACGCTCGACGACGAGCTGGGAGCAAGGAAAGCGCAGCATGCTGAACTGGCCGAGTGCCTGGCTGGCCAGGAGGGCCACCATGGCGGCGATGGAGAAACGTGCCATTGCGCAAGGCGTTGTCACGGATGTTGTTAAGAAAGAAAAAAGTCTGTTTTGTCGCTCACTCTATTTCGGTGTTGGTTACTACCACAAAGTTGAGAAGCAGCGAAGAAGCCTCTGCTATATAAATATCGCGAGGCCATTCCTATGAATATACAGACGAGCAGAGTTTGGTACGGCTATCAAAGTGCAGATGAGTCCAGCCTACAGCCTTCCGGTGGGAGCATCCCACTGGACCGAGATACACCATACAAACTGCCCCTTTCGGCAGCCATGGACTTCGAGGCTCCGGAGGGGGTAGTACCAGTATGCCCTTTTGCCCGTCTGAGGTCGTTCGATTTGGCACATGATCGTCATTGATCCTCGATTGGGCGTCCCACAGCCACTCTTTTCAAGCCATGGCGTCGCTCTCGGGTGGCTATATGTTGTTTGCTAAGATGCTCCGTTGAATGTCGAAAAATCTAGATTTTGCCCCTGCCAGACAATTTTGTCTCGTACTCTCGTGTTTTCTGCCCTATTTCGCTGCGTGCGCCTTGATTGAGGATTTTTATGTACTGGGTCATGAACTGACCGATGGCGAGTACGGATGCATGTCTTGGCCTTTCGGCAGTTGATTTAAGGTGGCAGCGGGAGTGATATAGACCCACTTGAGAACCAGAAAAACAACCTGCAGCAGTTGTCAGGATGACAGTGCCAGAGCAGGTACGATGTTGAATCGATGAGTAGCCGTGACCATTAAAAGTCGCTGATAACGTACTGACAGTACATGTTAGCCGAAGCTTGTAATTGTGAGTATTATCCACATCCGGAACCACACACCATTTGTTATGCTTCGGTGACGTCGTGCTGTATGCTACTTTAATATTCATGCGAAGCCTACCAAGTTCCCGATTCATGGTTAAAGTATCTGTTGCCACATTGAGTCAAAGAAATGGCCATGACAGCTGTCAGAACAAATAGCCTGTTACCGAAAATGTGTAGGAAGTAAGGGGGGGCACATCCAAATCAGGAGTGCGGTTTGCAGCAGCAAAAGTCCAAACGAGCTGCCTGCGGGTCGGGCCGTCCTTTTCTTCCCCTCTTCCGAGGCTCCCTATATGGAAATCATTTAGCCGGCTCCTTACACTAACGCAACCACAAAAGTCAATTCAAGGTTGTGGTGACATGCCAAGGCTACTGCAAGTTTGGCAGCCAGTAATATTGCGGTGTGAATGACGATCTTCTAGAAAAGTCCAGCTTCACTGACAGGCTGAAAACTGTCCACCAGACAGCTGAAGCCGGCTGTAGAGCATATCGATCCGGGGAACGGCTAGAAGCGGAAGACATGAATTTGTCGGCGGGCTGGGGTGAGTCTCCAGATGGACGGTGGAGGCAGATAATGCCCTCATGAGCGGGTGTAAACTAGTATTCATTCGAATCCATATCCGGGGTGAACCGTGCCTACAGCACTCACCAGTCCATCGGGCTTCTATGGCAGCAACATAACAGGGCGTATGAGAATTTCTAGGCACGATTTGAAGCATGTTAGTAGGGATGTGGTGCTGTGGCCAGAGACTCTATCGCTAGCTCCTGAGAATTTGCTGTGTACTCGATATGCGCTTTTACCTACAAAGTTCTTAGTTTCATGTGAGGCCTCTCAGTACGGGTGCTACTATCCATTTGAAGGAGGTGAAGGCGTCGACTACTTGGCAATGTCGCCAGGCCTGCACACAGATGGCATCACAGACTCCGTGGCTTGAATGGGAACACGGCACGAGCCTTGACTTGCGGCAAGCGGGAACAGCCTAAGGTGGCGAAGATCCTACAGTTCCGGAAAGTTCATCGTCCGGTTCGAGGCGCCATTGGTGCTAGTTAAGGTAAAGGTGATCAGGCTCATGTGGCATTCGTAGGAGGCGTGGGGTTCCAATTGTATGTTGCCGTTCATCCGTCAGGGCGCACATCCCGGGTTCATAGATAGCATAGTATCGTGTTCCGATCTTTGTACAGCAAACATATCGAGGATGTTTTCCCAAAAGGACAAAGAAGTCGTCAAGGGATTGGAGCGTCCGTTTGTGACTAAACCAATTCGAAGAAATGGGATTGTCCTCAATCGTGCATGTAGTATGTCTTGGATTAGAACGAATACTTGCCACACCACTGGCTCCGGCGTTGCTGCCTTTAGGGTAATCGTGCTATCGGAAGATTTACTGCTTACAGTAAAAGACGTCGGCTGTTTCAAGCGTCGTCGTTAGAATGGTGAGACCGGTCTGACATGTCCCCAACCGCGGCAACGGCAGGACATGTGAGATGTCCAGAGATGCGATTTGTCTGAAGACACATCAGAGCCTTCCCTTCGGCTCTCGCTTCCCCAGGTCTCTTTGATATCTCTGACACGTCTCCCCGATAGTGTGTCGTTCGGCCGACAGCCGGGAAAGGAGCGTCCAGATTACCAGGCGCCTCAGTGACACAGGTCAGCTGCAACCCGATAGTAGTACGAGCCGGGGGTAGATTTGCGTTCCGAGCGAGCCAAGGGTGATACGAAGACGATACGCACAGACTCAGGCCGCCTTCTAGATTCCTCCTCGTTTCATTGTCGTTGAAAGGGGGATGGGTGTGTCAGGGTTGCAGCTGACTCATCGTTGCCTATTTCGCAGCAAGCCACTTCGAGAGCAGTTAGCCTGAGACCGCTCAATAGTCCAGAATGGCATGTATGGTCATGACTTGCTCGTCGAAGCATCAGATGAAGAATGGCATGTCTAGCTCGAGGAGCTGCTGCAGACTAGCAGCCTTGGATGCCATGATAGATGGCATTGGCTTGCAATTAGTAGTGGTAGCGGGCAGTTCTCTCAAACTATCAGGCTCCAACAGGGACCACGGTGCCAATGGAAAATGGAGCCCGGGCTTGAAGCAGTTCCCAGAGTCGGGATGAGATCGGAGTCCTGGTTTCATATCTATCCCAAAACTTGGGCTCTTGCAGATCCACTGGTCTGAGAAAGGTCGATCGGTGGAAAGGACCAATGCTGCAAAGGTGCGCAGTCTCCGTAGCGGGGAGGGGGGCATCTGGCTCAAGGCGAACAGTCCAAGAATACCGAAATCGAGCGGAGCGGAGCAGAGCTAGACATGGGCAGGGCCTATACAATGGGAGGGTAGATTCCCACAACGCTGCCAAAGTCCAGCTTCAGCTGCGAATTTCTCCGAAGCTCGAGTCATTGAATGTACGAGGGGCTTGGCTAAGCCTGACAACATGACGGCGGCCTGCTGCAGGGTGGCGAAAACGACATAAGCTTTCGAACAGGGCTCAGCCCGGCAAGTGCAGGCTACCTTGGATTGAGCGGGTGCCACTCTGTTCATTTTATTTGGACGATCCCTAAGGCTTTTCAGTTGGCGCGAGTGGTGACGGACTGTGATGCACATGTCATTTCTCTCCGTGGGTTGGCAAAGGAGGCTTTTTAGCTTGTCGTAAGCGCTGCAGATCAGAACTGGACGAGACTTCCGCCACTACGGATGCAGGTAGCAGGCAGCCGGGGCCAAGGATCAACCTTGTAGGGCTTCGCTTCGGTCGAGTCATGGGAGAGTGAACACGCAGCTTGCGAGCGCCATGGGATTTCGAAAAGGGATGAAGGGAGAAAACGTGGCAACGGATTGGGAAGACACAAGCGAGCGAGAAGCAAACAAGTGACAACAATCTTCAACTCGAGGGCGATCTGGCCCGCCAAGGCCCCTCTGCGGGCGAACCGGGGTGACTTGAACCCTGTTGGAAAGCGTCTGGGGGAAATCAATGAGGCGACAGAAGCCAGCCGTAAAGCAGGGGTCGAAGGAATTGCCAGTTTTTTTTTTGTTGGGGCGCGCAAGCTGGCCTGGGTTACCTGGTACTGGGAGAAGCGGTATCTGCCTGACATATGAGGCTAGATTCTCTCCCTTGCTTCCTAGCTTTCCGTGAGTCATGGTCACGTGTATTCCTGTGGCTGCAACCTCGAGGGCGGCGCGTACGTCAGCGTCACTCCCGCTGTCAAAGGCGTTTTGTATGCACCATCGAAGTACCTTGTAGCGTCTTCGGCATCGTGCCGAACCATAAGGGCGTGGTAAGGGAGTGGATATGTCTTACCAACGAACTAGCTGTGGTGTAGAGCCGAAGCCACGACAGTGTCAATGCCGAGGGTGGATTTAAGTGGCTAATTCCCAAACCCAAGCGGCTCCAAGTCCAGTCTAGCCTCACGAGCCTCCTCCACAGCACCTCACACCAAGGCTAGCGACCCAGAGTCCTCTCCTCCCGTCGGATGCCGCCCGGGGCACTACCGATCTGCAACGGGTGGGAACGCCCCCAAGGGTCAGACCCGAGTCGTGGGTATTACGGGGACCCTTCTCCATGGTATCCGACAGATGGTCACCCCGGACCCCTGCAGTCCGCGACTGTAGACGTCGCCGCAGCCGCGCTGGGACCCCGTCGGCCAGGGCAAGGAACTTGGAAGTGTGACGCCCTAGCACCTGTTAGGACGGCTCTTGGCTCGCCCGTGGGTTGGAAAGGAGATTTGCTCTTCATGCTCTTTCTGTTACCCCCCCCCCCTTCACGTCCCTCAGCTAGTCCGAAACGTGTGTTTGCTTGATCCTGGTTGCCAGTCATGTTTAAACACTTGGGTCCCGCCCCGTCAACCCTTGATCCGATGTGGTCGGAGAAAAGAAAGAGCAGGTAAAAGAAGAAGGAAGAAAGAAGCAAAGGAAAGAACAGGATCAACGTCGTCTCTCGCTACTTCATCCTGTTCCCCTGGTCCTCCCCGCCGGATCGCTGCAAGCATGATCACGCTTCTGCCGGACCACTTTGTCCTCGAAAATGTCACACAGGATGACCTGGTCATCGCCTCGATGGCCTGGGGCTTCACGCTCGGCGTTGGCTGGCTGACGACGTGGACGGCCATACGACAGACCAGGAAGGCCTTTCAGCGCCGCGGCTGGGCTATCCTGCACAACGCCTACGTGATTATGATCTGGTCCGAGATCCTCGTCTGTCTGAGTTTTGGCATCATCTGCTTCATGCATCTACTTGGCGTCATTCCCCCCAGGTAATCTCGCGCCTTCCATCGATCCAGGAGGTAATTTATACGGGAACATGGCTAATTCGTGTCGACAGCTTCGCCTTTTACTTCTGCATCCGTAAGGCAGCCCTCCTGTCTCCAATACCCTCCGCCGTCGACCGATGATTAACACATCCCGTAGTCACTTTATGGGCCCTCCAAGTCCAATTCCTCCTTCAAATCATCATCAACCGATGTGGTATACTGCTCACCGACCACCGCTACGTCTTCAAGCTGAAATGGGGTGTGGCCGCCCTCATCACTGCCATCAACATCTCCGTCTACTGCATATGGGTTCCGGCACGACTGCAGATCAATCCCACCTACATCCACGTCAATGAAGTCTGGGACCGCTGCGAAAAAGGAATCTACCTCATCGTCGACGGTTGTCTCAACATTCTCTTCATCCGCATTGTCCGGCAGAACCTTGTTGAAAACGGTCTTACCAAATACAAGAACCTTGTCAACTTCAACATCTTCATCATCGGCTTTTCCTTGTCCATGGACGTTCTCATCATTGCCATGATGAGCTTGGATAACACTTTCGTGTATGTCGAACTCAGCTCCCCTTCAAACTAATGCTAATAATTGTCTTCTAGATATATGCAGTTTCATCCCCTCGCCTACATCGTCAAACTCAATATCGAAATGTCCATGGCCAATCTGATTGCAAAGATTGCCAAATCTACTGGCACATCCGACCACGCCATTGGATCCAGCTACGATAGGTCGCGATCCCACGGCACACGCACGAACAACGCGACCGGGGAGGGCGGCAACGAGACCGGAACAGGCCGCGGCAAGTTCTGGGGCACTGTCACCACCACGGTGGAAATGACAACGATGAAGGTGACGACACCACCTGACCCCAAGGCTCAGCTCGGGCTCGCCCACGCCGACACGGACGAACTGATTAGCGGCGGACAGTATGGGTCCACTTCCTATACCGTAACTGCAGATCACTCTCCTCAGAATGGTAGAGCGGGAAGTAGTAGTGACTCGACCAAATCTACGTCTCTGCATGAAGCGATTTAGATTATATTAGAAATGCTGCGTACAAGTTAAACGCCACTTGCTCTAGACACGTTTTGTACCGATACAGTATATACCCATTTTGAATAACATCAATTCTAATGTCCGACACTGGTTCTTGCATCCCAAATGAGTCCTGCCATCAACTCTTGAGGGACCTTGCTCTTCTTGCAGGGCCACTGGGGAGGATGACAATGTTGAATTTCAAAGAAAAAAGCTTTTATTGAAAGCTGGTACTTCGAATTGTATTATTTTGCTACATCTTTTTATCGGGCAATCATTCCAGTTATGCTACTGTTCAGCCATGGGTTGATTATATCGTATGACGAGACGGTTAGACTACCCGACAATCACCGCTATGATGCTTCCGTCCTAGCACATGGCTGGCTGAATGGGTTTTAAGGCGTCGTAAAGGGCAGCACGAGGAAAGGAGTACGGCGTCGTGTCATGAGCTACTGCTGTGGCTTTGAAATAGTCAACAAACTACTGCTGCAGTCATAGCCTCCGCTCCTTCAATTGGTTGAAATTTGCGTCGAACATACATGCCCGAGTCATCCAAAAGTACTAGCTGACGAATTCATAACCTTCCAGGGAAATTTCGCCTGAGTCGAGAACTTGTCAATAATAAAACCATCCGACATACTGCAGCCGACGCGTTCTAATAAAAATGTGATTTGCAGCTAAAAAGTTCATTTGACCACAATCCTAACGGTCCCGGAACGGCTCCAGAGCTAAGCCGTGTACAAACGCAACCCATGTCTAGAAACCAAAGAACATCCCCTTGATACGGGGTTTAATCCGGGGTAGGACAACTAAACATGATTGCAAACGACGGATTTCCCACCTGGCTAGTAGAGTTGAGTTAGAATGTAAAAAGATGTCTCGACATGATATTGAATCGGCAATCGTACCATTCATCGCGCCTTTACTGTTCTTATATTCCATATCCCTTTAGCTCACTATCACACCAATCCCAAAACTGTTGCGAGAGCGCTGCTTCGTTCTCCGCCCTACGCACGCCAGCATCTGCAATGTCTTGACGCACAGGGGAAATTCTACCCCAGGGTATGACTATGAAGGAATGGTTAGTTGAGCAGCCCGACCCTGGATAAGTGACAGTTTACCCCAGCACCCGGAGTTGTTCAGGGTAATCTCTGGTGAAAAGGCCGAAAAGAGTTCCGTATAGGCCCCGTAGACTGGATCCCAACTTATGCGCTGGAATGCGGCAGTGATAAGTCCAGGCATGGAGCGACCGAGATCTGACTTAAGATTGCCGGGGTTCATGGACTGTGCCATCAGCTGGACGCATTTAACAATTCGAGAGAAGGTCTTACCACACTAACAATGCCGTCTCCGCGATGAAGCTCGGCATACTCGTGCGAAAGCAGTACCATACCTGATTTGCTGATTGCATACTTGACAGTCTCGCTGACTGGCATGTGGTAGTCCAAGTTATCCAAATTCAAGCCGCCACCAGTCGGCGAGAATAGCTCTGCCGCAGACGAAGATACCCAAACAACCCTGACTGAGTCTTTCTCTGCTCTTTCTGCCGTCCTCTTCATTACTGGAGTCAACAGTCTTGTGAACAATAGAGCAGCTAGGCAATTGACGCCCAGCTGCAGCTCGTAGCCCTGCTCAGTGACCGACCCAGCGGGCGGGAGCATCACTCCGGCGTTGTTCCACAGCATGTCTAATCTCTCCTCATTGCGTGTAAATTCTTCTGCTGCTTTCCTCACTGAGTTGAGGTCGTCGAGGTTGATGGGAAGGAAGACTAGCTCGCCAGTAGAAGTAGAGATGGTGTCGCGTATTTCAGAAATGGCAGATTCGATTTTCGCGCCGGGACGATTGGCGATGTAAATTTTGGCATTAAGGGAGTACAGAATCTTGGTAAGGGCTTTTCCGACACCTGAAGAGCCGCCTGTAACGATGAAGACCTGAAGAAATGGTTAGCTATTGCGATTAATGAGCCAAAGCAGCAGGGGGGGTGGGTACCTTGCCATGTTGGTCCGGGACGTCCTTCTCTGTAAAACGAGGCGCGGGTGGCCATGCTTGACTTAATGCCGATCCCATGATAGGCTGAAATAATGCGTACAATTTTGAATGGAACTCTGTAGGTCTGTTTTGACCTTGTAGTATTGCTGCGAGGCGTGAGGCTTAAATGAACGTGCTGTCGGCCGAGCCGGCCGAGAAGGCAACTAGGTGGCGACTACGGGCCAGTCATTTAAGCGAGAGCATTTGCCATTTCAAAGCCATCGAAAGATCATCGCTTGTCCCATTCGTCACTCTCCTTTGCTCGTAAGCTCCTATGTTTGTGCGAACTGTCTGTTAAGCATGGTCAAAATTCTTTTGACGGGCGCTACCGGCACTATCGGCCGTGCGGTTCTCGACCGTTGCATAGCGCATCCCAATGTTGACACTGTCGTTGCCTTTGTACGAAGAGCGCTTCCTGATGAAATTGCGACAAATTCTAAGGTTCAAACGGTCATCGTGAAGGATTTTAGCGTCTGGCCAGAGGATATTCTCACGCAACATCTAGATGCCGCAGCCATGATATGGTTTGTATCCGCAACACATCGGACCAGGATGCAAACAAATAAATCGCTGACGATTAAAAGGTGTCTCGGGGATTGGGAAGGTCAACCAGAGGTTGTACTCGATTATCCACTCGCATTCCAAAATGCTCTCATCAACCTCCGTCGCCGTACAGCAGACGGAGAGCAAAGAAGCTTCCGTTACGTCCACCTCAGCGGCAAGCTCACAGAACAAGACCAATCCAAATCGCTGTATTTCTTTGCAGAGAACCGTAAGCTAAAGGTAGCAGCACCCACTCACATTGCCGCTATGAACAAAACTCAAGCCATTTCTGTAGGGCGTGCATGAGATGAAAGCCGTTGAGCTTGCGCAAGAATATCGACCATGGTGGCAATTGCATCTTATTCGACCAGGGGCCGTGCTGCCAAATGATGGCTGGACGGCTGGATTGCAGGAGCTTATCATGGGCCCATCGTGGGTGGTGCGAGCGAAGGAACTTGGTGCTTATATGGTGCATCTGGCTCTCGGCGCCAAGGAAACGCAGACGGTGGCGATAAATGAACGAATCGTACAAATGGGCCGGAGCCTGCTTGCGGATACTGATGTATTATGAATCATTCCGTCATTCTGGCAGACTCAAGTCTTGGAGAGTCCGGAGTCCTGATGGCCTGACGAGACATGACGAGTACCGTCCAGTCTCTTCCATGATTAGTTGAATGGCTCGCTATTGAGTAGTGTGTTAATCAACTCCTCTTCCAGCTCACTTGGACATTTCTCTTGGTGGGGCTTATTGACGAATAACAGAGTCTGGTCGACCACCTGGGTAAGGCGCTCGCTGGAAATAAAAGCCTTCCGGAACACCGCCGAAAGCAACTCCGCAGCACCATTCCGCTTATCCGAGGACGCCTCACCACCAAAGAGAGCATCGAAACGAGGGCTAGCCGATGCACCGCCCAGTGCAACGTCAGGAATGGCCTGCTCTGTGCTGGCTCGCCACAGTTTGGCGACAATCTCAACGCTTTGTCTCGCAACCTGCTCCCTTGGGGAGGCAGCGCTGAGTTGCTCTAGTGACTTTAGGGCTTGCTCAGTCAGCAGTGTGTCCGAGTCTGGTCTGCCAAAGCCTAGTGCTTTACGTGTAGAGAGCTTGACTAAAACGATTGCCACGATTGCAACATATGCAGCTATGTCTAGAACGCGACAGTGAAGCTGGCTGTTGTCTGCCAACCGGACGCTCTGGTATCTGTGCAGGGTGATCCTCGCTGCTTCTAAAGCGTGTTCCATGAAAACGGATTCTTGGCTTAGGCGGTTGTTGCCGATCGCAAAAAGGTTGACCAAGATGCGGATCTGGAAGAACCAGGCTTGTCGAACGAGCCGCTCGTAGTCTCGTGCCGCGTCTAAAGATTTCTCGTGCGGCAGAGACGGTATTTGCCACCAAGATGACGGCATTGTGTCTTGCAGTTCATCGAGCGCTTCATTAGCAGCCTTACATGCTGTCTCGAAGTGGCCATCATCAAGAAGCTCTGTTCGGGACCAGTTACTGGCGATAAGACATAGTTGAATGCTGAGATCGTCGTCATCTAGGCTGGATGTTGAGCGTCTTTTGTTCAACGGCAGCGGGGTCCAGCTGGTCTTCATGCCCAGTAGCATACTGCAATAACAATCACCCATGACGGCTGATAGCCATAACCGATGCGAGTGGCCTTTTTCTTGGCTGTCGTTTGAAGCACATGATACGAAGTTCTCGTCCAATCCAAGCAAGCGACCGACGTCCAGGGCTCGTCTGAAGACAAGCCATGCTCGTTTCAAGTCGAAGTTGTTGATGTATATCATTCCTAGGAGTGAAAAGCACTCAAGTCCTTCTTCCGAACTCACTAGATCGTCGTTGAACAGGACCGACGATGTGACTGTGTGGATGAATGTCTGGACAGCATCTTCGGGACTCCCTATCCCAAGCTGGCTCGCGTCAAAGTCCGTGGGTAATTGTTGCATGCATAGGGATAGATATAAGAGAAGCTTCGAAATCCTTATGGAAGTAGCGTGAGCGTCCAACACAATATTCACGAAGGAAGCTCGTTGGCCTGGACACCACACTTGAGCCGGAGGTCTGTTTCCAATCAACACAAGGATATCGATCTATGGCGATCGGAGCAATGACCTACTCTGGTAGCTCTAGGATCCAAGCTTTAGTGTTTGAGCACACAATGAACGCATCTTCCTGGCTAGGTAAAAGACTCAAAAGACGCTCCCGAACAGGATCGGTCCTTTGGGTTGTACTGGAAGATGCATGATCAAAAGCGGCAGGTACCAGTGCACACGGAGAAGTCGTCGTTACAGCGCTAGAAGCGGAGAAATCAAAGGCAAATGCATCAGAGTCGTTCTGTGTAAGAGTGAAGTCAATGGGAGGTGGGCATGAGTTTGCGGATGTGAGCTGCTGCAGTTGTAGGATTTGCTGCAGCAAGTCCTCGATACGTCTGAACCTGGCATCCTGGTCCAGCGACGTTGAAGCTGCTGCTCCTTGATCTAGAGAATGAGACTGTGCTGTGGGCTCGAGCGGAGGGTCAAGGGAGCATGTCGCGCCTGTTCTGACGCATTCTGAGCACGTATCAACCGCTTCCGACGTGCGCTGACACTTCACCTTACGGCGACGGCCTGTGAGCTATGAGCGATAAGGATGAAGAAAATGGTGCTGTAGTCCTCACACTCGTAACAGCGCCGTGTATCGCGGCGCAGGCGTTTAGGAGGTCTCTCGATATCTGTCATTTGAGTTGCATGGCGGTTGGAAGAATCAAGGAAGCCTAGATTACCTGTGGTGTCGAAATAATGTAGCCAGGAATGGGTTGATGAGGCTGCTGACTAACTCCACGACCGACATCCCCTCCCACTTGCAGGATTAGCATCCCAGGCACAGCGGAGTTGGCACTCGGAGCCGGACTTCGTAAGGGCAAATGTAATGGATTTCAGACATGGCGGTATAGCTCTGTTGTGGGTTGCATATCTCCTAGACAGTCGAGAGGCTGCACTAGGTATCGTGGA
>KL660936.1:0-32660 GCA_000732775.1 Stachybotrys chlorohalonatus IBT 40285
GCTGGGGGGAAACGAGAAATGATGTAAGGAAGGCCAGGGGGGTTAGCCCGGGGTAGCATGACAACAAGCCACGAGCCGTCAAGACTTGATGTGGTTTAAAAAGAACGGAGGAAAAGAGACGGAACGGGGCGAGTGAGGATCACGGCTGTTTTGCGCGATGAATGATGTCAAAAGGTCGATTTGCACAGGTAAGACATGGGGAACATCGAGATGCAGCATCCGCGTGCGGGACGAGGCATGTACGTCATACCGGGCCATAGACGTCAATCCGGGGAAAAGAGCTAGCTCCACGCTTTAGGCTAGAGGCCCCCTCCCCCCCACCCTCCCCAGAGGGTACGTCCCCACCTTTTCAGGTCTTAGTAAGGTACCACCGCATCCGCACCGCATCGCACCTTGATCTATAGTATCTTCTTGTCCACATTTTAAACCCATGACAGGCACCGGCCAAGGACAGAGCAGTCGAGGGCAAGTTTCATTCCCTCCACCCAAGCCATCACCACTAGCACAGCGGGCACGCCTACCAGCCTTGGTTGGGGCTTCATTCAATCGGCCGCTATCGCAAACAAGACGGAGAGGAGTGAACGTGTCAGGCTGCGAGGACGTGCCCCCTTGGCTCAGCCGGGCGCCGCGAGTCGTGGAGGCTGCAGTACCTGCATGCAGCCCTTTGAAGGCGCCCATTCTCCTGACAGCAGACATTATGACAACCGACAGCTGGAACGGAAACCCCATCTCTACGCCGTTTTCGACCTGGACCACGGTCAGGCGAGGATTCTTCTTGCATCGGATGGGAAAGGCAGCGTGCCTAGGGCCCCATGTTGCCGCCGCCACGGCCCGATTGCCTCACGGCCATCTCCCTACCTACAAGCCACCGACTGCTGCATTCGTTTCCATTGATGCTTAGGGGCGCCATGGACCATTCGAGAATCCCGGGCCCAGGAACCAGGGATGAAAGGAAGTGCATTATCGTGTACGTGGGGTTCTCTTCCACATGCCGGATCTGGCCACGCTTGGCCAACCAGAGGTGGATGCAATACTCTCGATGCACACACCAGCATGCACCACTCGACGTGCAGCGTTTCTAGAATCCCAACGGAGCTGAGCTGCAGTCATGTTGCATTATTGCTGTCGGGTGCGCATGCGGCCTCGTAACAGGGACCATCAGCACAAGCCCGTCCCTTCCCCTTACATTTGGGCACCCTGTTCAGCCGTGAGGAGGAAAATGAGTCATTCATCATCAGGTTGATGGAGTTTATGTGTGGCTTTGATTGGATTTATTTCCAAGTCACCGCACCGGAACGGGCGTAATGAAGGTGCGCGCGGTGGGAGTTTCCTCATAGGTCACCGTCTGGTGTCCCCCAGTACTACCACCATCACAGCGTACCGACGACTCATTCATCGTCAATTGATCTTCATTTGCTGACTCCGGACTGACAGGCTGACATGCCGCACCATGAGCGTCCTGGAAACTACCCCTGCCCTACTGGACTCTACTAATTGCACGTCACCATTACTTTGCGGACCGGTGTCATTCTTCCAGATGAACAGGTGACGGTTGGATGCGAACTAATCTGTCCTTCTAGAAGCCTTCTTCTGAACGTGGGGGTGGCGAGCCGCTGATCGCTGTCCAGATCCGCGTGGCGCTATATCATCGCCTGGCTAATCCTCCTACTGTCCGTTTCCGACCATAAGGGTTGCGTCGGGGAACCTTCGTGGCTCGATCAATCTCCAGGGGCTATTTGGAGCACTGCGCAAGATGGTGGGCTGGAGAATAAAGTTTTCACCCTCCATCAGGCATTTGTCGACCTTCCTTGTGTCCAGGCAACTCCCCTCAGCCGACATAGCACAGGAGCTGACTCTCCCCTCCCTAGCTGTTGGTTCTTTTTCACCGAACAAATAAGTATCACGTTTGTGAGCTTGGCAAGCTGCTTCAGCAGGTGGTACTTCAGCAGGTGGAAATAGCACAACATGCGACGGGTATTTGAAAGTGCGCCTGCGGCAATTAATCTGGAGCCGACAGTGGACGACCAGTTCGATGTGGCTTGGGCCGAGGCCTACCACGAGGATGTGAAACGGGGAAAACCGATGCCAACCTAATTTGGTTAACCGATCCTAGGGCATGGCCAACAATGGCCTCAGCATTGCCCTTTACCGCATTCTTACACTGACCCCGCGAAGTGGCTTGGTGACAACAGCCGGGGCAAGGACACCAGCAACGGAAGAGCAGCATGTGCCAGGTTAAGGCCCGCGGCTGTACGCGCCTTGAGCTTGGACACGGCCTCGACACGGACACTTTCACATGCTCTCTCTCATCAGCTGTGGCCGTGAACTGCTGCAAGCAACCTTGACACCTGGCCAGGGCAGTTCTATACGAAACAGTTGGTTTGAGAGTTCGCCCGGCCGCTTTGACTAAACAGTGAATCGAAGCTTTTGTACGGGTGGCTGGCATTCATGCAGCTTCCGGCACATGCCAAAGGCTGTGCATGCCTGATTGACAATTTTAGCATACTGCTTCCGTCTATTCATGATCGTGGGAAGTGACAACCAGGTGGTCATCGCTGACACCGACAACCTTGATTAAGGCAATTGCTAGGTGATTTCCAGGCACATCTTACTCGAGGGTCGATTCTGCGTGAGACACCCTCCCAATGACCCTGTTGCCGGCGCAAACTCCGGGTGGCTTATTCACATGCTGGACATTGGCCGAAGCGATCCGCGGGCCCTTGTGGTGCACAGCGGAACCTGTTGGAGTGCGATCCGACTCGTGGCCCCAGAGCCCTCGCCTAGAAGGCCTTGTCTTCAAGTCAAACTCTAAACCTACCCGGTGACAGTCTCGGATGACCACTATACAGCCAGCCACCACGTGCGAATTGTATCCGGAAACAGAACAGTCTTTGTTCTACCCCGCCTCTCTCTCTCGCAGCCTGGTTTGGGAATCTGGCGCCTATGTGTCCTTGCGTCCGAGCTTTTTCGAATGGGTGGCCCCCGGCGCCTTGGTCGAGGGACTCGTAGCCATGTCCTTTGAGACTTGCTGCAAGTCACGGAAGTACCCTCCCCACACTCCGACGCAAGATGGTGTTTCTTCTAGAAGGACGCTCGAAGTATTGGCTGCCCCCCATCTGCAGGACACGATGCGAGAGAATAAAGACTGACTCATTGAGTCTTGGGGACATGTCTTTGCACAGGCCTCCCCAGTGGCGGTTTGTGGCTACCATGTCGTCGTGCTCGTGGCATCCGTCGTGATTTTGTTGAAGCTTACTCCACCTTGCCTACATGTGTCTGGAAAAAGCATGCTCCTCCTTGATACTTGGTGTCTTACGGGGGCGTCTTGCTATGAGACGTTGCACGAGTTGCCGTCCACATACGATTCTTGCACTGAGTATGCTGCCTGACCCTGATCATGAAGAATCGTGTAACTAGATATGAGTTCAAGTGGTATAAATACTGTAGACAATATATGGTTGCATTCCATTTCTGTTTGTCCTCAATATCCATGGCGAAGGCTGTTTCCATCATTCATCAGTAGTTTCCATGATTCTGCCCTGAGATCTTGAGCAGATAGTAACACGTTCCGTTTGTACACACGTAAATGCCTGACGCAATGATAACAAATTGCCAAATAAAGCAAACCGACGTTATCAAGGGGCAGGATATCCCTAAGCGGTTGCTCAAGACCACAGCGTCACTTGCCCAGTGTTTTTTTAGCCTTGGATAGAAAATACCTTGTCGGCTGGAATTCAAGGAAATCGTTCCGAGGATGCGGCAAGCCTGGTGCCTAGGGAGGGCATCGTCGAGTTGTATGTACTGACATGGATAGTCGAGCCCAGCCCGTGTGCCGTGCCGAGCACCACGCCCCTTCACGTTGCCCCCATACCGGCCACGCAAGGGGGAACTCCCAGCAACACGCAAACAGCAGGGGGCGCACAGATCCAGATAAACAAAATCACTCTCTTCCCTCCCCCACGGTGGCAGCAAGCTTCGCCTTTGCTTTCTCGAGGACCCTTTGCGCTAAACAGCAGCGGTTTCCGAATCCCTTGCATCATGTTATTCCCGCAGTACAGAAAGGCGGACCGGATGCCGGTGGCTAAAATCACAGAGGGTCTGGGGGCTGTTTTCCTTTGGTGTAAGCTGCGTAGTGCTTGGATCCGAGACGGCCGGGCAAGTCCATGGCTTGGGTTTGTCAGGGGTGGCTCCTTGTTGGCAAGACCCCTTTCTTATTTGGCACGTAATTGAAATGCAAGAACCCTTGGTCGACTCGTTACATCTACCCTTTTGTCAAGGTGTTTTGCTCTCGATGTGGCTACCTCTTGAGATGTGCACAACCTTCATTCCCCTTCCTGCAAGGGTGCGTTAGTTGCCCTACAGAAATGCGGGAAATTGGTGACGGTCGGGTGTAAACAGAATCTCATGTCATGTGCGAGGAAATGGCAGTGCGTTGATTTGGTTGCAAACAGCCTTTCCTACGACCGGGTTTCCCAAGTCCGGCTTGGTACGACATGAGAGCATAATGGGGTACAAGAGGTCACAGCTTTCCAGGTGCAAGATACAGAGCCGTTTGGCAGGCTCGCAGTTCATGTAACTGTGCTGGGAGAAAGGCATTGTCGAAATAAGCAGCTGGGAAGTATACAGAATGACAAACAATAGATGACCTACATAATCAGGGGGCTCGGTAGCGTTGCTGTCCACGAATAGGAGTCAGCTGTTCCTCGACCATGTTGATTACAGCCTGAGATAATTTATAAGTATAATGGCAAGCAATAGTGGAGTCTAAGGGAGAGAAATCTAGACTACATCCTCTCTTTCTGTCAGCATTATGCGGCGGATGAAGATGGAAAGTTCGGTGGGTGGTGTTGTTCCTGTGAATCTGTGATAGTAACCTGGGTTTACAGCCTCCGAACTGGTATGCCAAATGCGTTACTTTTCACACCCACACCGTATTGATGTCTGGTCATGTCATTATCATCCGCTGTCTGAACTGAACGCTGTCAATAGTAAGAGCTCGCTGAACCGGAGGTAGCTCTACCGGTAAACCCTTCTCCGCATCCTTTCCTCTCAGCGTATCTGCCATAATGATTCTGGGTCAATGACTCCACCTGGTAGTTCCAAATGATAAGCAGAATCGCCGTGTGAGGCGATGATGACATTTGGCAGGCGCTCGCGCTTGATCTGTAGAGTATGGACATCGTCGAGGTCGTCGGTGACGCTCCTCCAGGACTCAACAACATTTCGGCTCAGTTGCAGATCCCAGGTACCGCGCCATGTGAGCGTAGACTGCCTAATTGATTTGTTACTCCGGTATATGGCGGCGGATGCTTCTCCCTGTTCGCTATTCCAGAGCACCATGGTATCCAGCCTCGGCATCTTCCTCACAGCGGCGCTAGCATCTCGCGACAATGTGCAAACCGCTTCAGATGAGGCTTCATGCGTCAGAACTGATGCCTCCAATACCAATGTTTGTAGGTGAGGCCAGATATAAGACTGTTGACAGTGGACTAAGAACTGCCAAACGTCCATTATGAATGCGATGGAAAGATGCTCCAATCCGCGGCTTCTCAAGGCCAGGGCCTCAGGTGCCATGAGGGATGCGACGGGGCTTGGTATCACTGCGTTGGCTATACTGTGGGTCGTTGTTCAATACCTCTGTAAGCTCATCTTTGAAATCCTCAAAGATGGGTAGTTTCCTGAGGGATGTTGGCAGAGCGTCCCCGAACAACCCGGCTAGTCCTACCGTGAGGTCAATATACAGTCAATCATTGGCTACGACAGTAACATGCCTTCTTCGCTACAATACAATCGGTTTCGATGGATACGCCATGGTTCCTAAACTATGCTCTCCAGCCGCGGAAGGTGTTGAAGCATCAGTTCCAGTGTCCCTGAGGGAACCTGGCGTCGAAGTTGTTGGCGTATAACGAGACCCGTACCTGCGCGGACTTCGTCAAGATGTCTTGGGGGTTGTTGGGCAGAGCACCAAGAAGAGCCGCAATATAGCTGGTGCATTAGGAGCTTCGAGCTGCTGACCACCGTACCAGTCATGTTTTGGATCGTGCCAGCCAAGAGGAGTGATAGCATAAACCTCCTGCTGGTTCAAGCCTCCAACGCGTCCATACTGACGTCCAAAGAGATGATTCTTGAAACAGTGCTTCCAATCGTCCGGTGAATAGGCGTTCAGCCATAATACTAAATGGCCTGTGCTCCCCCAGGTGCTAAGGATAGAAAAAAGACGATGCATCGTGGTTCTGAACATGGTGGCCTGCCTCGATTCCAGCGTCTGCGACTCTTCACGGTTACAAGTGGTGCAGCGATATGGTCTGAGCTCGAAGTCGAGGTGGATGTGTTGAACATGAGCTCTTTGTTGGGCGTCTATGGCTCGGAGCCCCCGAAGGCATTCCCCCATTAACTCAAGTCGGTGGAAGTTATGCCGTTCGATAATAGGCTGCCAGTCTTTGAAAACAGCGGCGCAAGAAACCCAGCCGCGAGATTTTTCTTCCATGGCCTCCTCCAAGATCATACGCTGGATCTCAGGGGTAGGTCGGCCCAATTCGTAGACATGCTCGTTGTGACTCTATCGTATACGAGGCGAGATATAAGGCTTCTGGCCAAAGCGATTATGGTGGGGAGAGAGATAGGGGGCCATAGAAGAAGTGGCGATGAGAAATTAATGGTCGTGAAGGTCAAGATAATGGGAAAGTGCCACTATAGATGCTGCCGAGTGACGGTTTTGACGAGGCAAGTGCAAGTGGATCTAGACTGCTTCTCGTGAGTTGATGGGAAACACCTTCCAGGATTCATCCCTATGCGTTTACCAGCGTGTAGGTCAGCTACAAACTCTTCAGCACATTCACCTCCTCTCATGACGAGACTTGTCGGCTCGGCCGAAGAGAAGGCACAATCCTGTCTTGATCCAGCTAGTGATACCATTACTTGTGCTACATGACGCTCATTGGCGTAGAAATTCTCTTCATCATAACATTCATGTCGATACCTTAACAACAGAAGCATTGTCCGAGTACGTTAACAACAATCTCCAGTGGCCAGTGTGTTCGAGTTACTACATTCAGGCTTTGGAGCTGCCAAATGATATGATTCTCTTTCGAGTGTACTGATAGAGACTTAGTCATAATCTAATTGGTCCTGTCGTGTATTCTAAGTTTCATCCTTTGACGGCATATGCTCTCCTCTGAAGTTCAGAAAGAGCGAGCAAGCCTCCTGACGCCGAGCCTGGAGAACTTACTTGAAGTTGGCCAAGCCAGAAGGACTAGTCCTCCAGATCGTATGGACCAAATATCATCATGTGTAATCAGAATTTAGTTTGTCAATCAGGAGTGTTCAATATCAAGAGTAAATGAAAGGAGAATGAAGTCTGGGCTTGTCGATAAGTATAGTTGTGCCTGTCTACAGCGGGGAACGTGCATACAGGCCACACGCCGCACATGACGTGGATATGCTAAATACAAAAAAATGTAAGATGATAGTGTATCCTCTGCGTGTAGATGCACGCGTGATCTCTTCTTGCTAGTAGTCTCGCAAAATTGTGCTGTGGATGTCGAGCTGCACTCGCACGACGTTGGCTGCTTGAGAACGGGACTATCTGAGCCTCCCCTGCGATGGTTTATAAAAGGCAGTCATGCCTCAATGCCTGCATGTGTTCTTGAAACGCGTTCCATATGTTCCCGCACATTGAGCTTGGAACTCGAGTCTTGATAAAAGACCCCTATGGGTTACCTCCGGGTCGAGGTTCACGTTCAAGCATGGTGTTATTGCCATTCCAAGGAGAGGTTTCGAACCGAACCCTCCAACGCGCTCATGTGTCATGATAGAGATAATGTATATTGGATAAGCTCAGCCAGGAGAAGCTGGATGTGAGCCCGAAATACTTGCTTACCCAGAACATTCTCCTAATGGTATCCCTGTGAGGAATGGCCATGGTGGCTTGCATCATGAAATAGGGCTCATCAGTCAGGTAGCAATGCTTTGACGAAATTGATTGAAGCTGGATTTCTAGATGATGATGAAGAAACGTACTTGTCGTTCTAGTCTTTATTCAAGAGCAAGCCCTCGTATCACGATGCTTATATAGGGTTCTAGACAAGTCCCAACACGACATCGGTGGGATCAAGAATTTCTGTCACTACTTAATGACTACACAAGGATCATAGTTATTACAGATGCTCTTCGTGTTGGACAATAGCGGTGCCCAGACCATAGGGTTCTTGGGAGAGTATCATAGTTCTTCTGCTCATCTCATATTATGACTGTATGACGAGCCGGAACCAGGTGAGCTTGTGATGGTGGTCCGACCTCGGGAAAGACCACTCCCACGCAAAAGCTTCGATTTATCATGATTACTACTTAGAGCTTGTGGCAATGCTCCCTTGAAGGGCTGTCGCACCTTTGCCTGTTCGTCGAGACAACTCACCATAATGGCGATTCTTCAGCCTAATTGCATTCGACCAAATATTCGAAGCTAAGTCAGTTTGGAGCTGTCTGTTTTGTGTTAATGATTTGTCACCATGGTGAAGATACTCAGGACCGGCATGCTAAACAAGATCGAGTGTCTGTGGCTATAGTGTACTGACACTTGTCCGGATGCATACGATTAAAAATGGAAATCAGTTACATGAAATGGGGTCAGCTGGCGAATTAGGATACTGAACCTGGGAGCAGCGGGCTACTGTGCACGTCGAGCCTTGTTTGTCTCTGATCACGGGATGAGTTGCCTGTGGATATGTTCGGTAATCCGTCTCTTCAGCTTTCCCCACGGAACCAAGATCTGGGGCAACAACACCATACAGTAGGCAAATGGAAGAGCTATCAAGGCAGGACACGTGATGCAGGTGTTTAAGGAGAGGAGCTGAGAGACGAATGGTATTAGACAAGAACATTAGCCAAGACAACGGATTGCTGGAAGTGGGTTCGGACTCTCGAGATGCTTCGCAGTCTCGTGGATTTGTTTAGTGTTGTGACCACGTTAGCTCAGATAATCGAGTATCGTGACCAGACTTGCCGGAAGCGACACAAGTGGCGTCCGCTCAGCGCCTTGCCAAGACCTACCTATGGAGGGGGGGTTGTTGCTACAGAAAAGCATGTTGCATTTGGCACCTGTCAGACAACGAGGTCGCACGATTCAGGTGATACGCAAGAAGAATTCGTCTTTAGAGGGACCTCAGCAGATTGATGTGTTGCAACAACCTTAGTCGCACCATTATAAAAACGACTCCCAAGATAGTTTCCAGCAACGAGCGTTTGCCTGACTGATGAGCGACGACGGGCCAGCGAAGCCCAGGTGGGCGAGGACGGGGGAGCATGTGCGGAGGTGCAGATTGCTGACCCTACTAGCTTCTTAGCGAAACTGTCTGATTGTTCAGCTGCGCTTCATGTTGCTCGGGCTCTCGCAAGGGTAAGGAGGGAGATGACAGCTTCTTCTGACTCTTGATGGTATCGCTAGGGCCTGGCTGGGCTGGCTGGGCTGGCTGGGCTGGCTGGGTTGGGGGCTTGGCGCAGTCCAGCCCCACGATCTGGACTGATTAATGAGGTCTTGGCGGGGCAGACAATAGTCGGAGCCAAGATCAGTTATGCATGTTCTGGGTGCCATGTTGACGCGGCCCCCTTGATGAATGCAGGGCGTCTCGTGGCGAAGCAGCAATGACTACCTCACCCGATGATGGGTTTTGGTTTGTAGGAGACGCCGAAGCCTGAGCACGGCTGACAGAATCTGTTGTGAAAGCTGGAAGGTGCAAGGCTCGTGTACAAAGTACATGCACGTACTTGAGGTACGGTAAGGCAGGTAGGAGTCGCAAAGTGGATAGCCGGGTTTGGTGAGGCAGCTAATGTCTGGTCAGAATCCGGGACACTCGCTCTGGCCAACGGGGGACTGACAGGGCTCACCAGAGCTCTACCTATGGAAGCTCCCCGTAGCCTTGCTAGGCTGCTAGTAAGGCGGTTGGTGCAGGGCCAGGACCGTGGTCGTCTGGCCTGGGCTCTGATCCGCGGGCAACCGTCACGAAGCGGACGGCCCCAGCTCAGCAAATTGCTGGGCAACGCCAATCAGGTACCGTGGTAGCTCAGGCTCTAGCCCCGTCCTGGTTAGCGTCGAGGTAAAATGCACTGACATCCAGGGACGTTCTCATGAAGCCAACGAATGCCACATCGCGTGTTGGAGTCTCAGACCAAGCTTGACGTGGGGAATAAAAAGCAAATAACGCAAGACGGCGCATGCTACCTTGCAATCAGAAGGCGTCTAAAAAAGGTGAGCATGTACGTATTCGCACAGCTGCATCCTCCTACGTACAATGGAAGGGCTGTTGGGCGCATTTTACAGTTTTGTTGTATTCCCCCCCCCCCTGCTTTGATGGAGGGGGATCCATGGCCCGTCCGAACGGCTCGCGAAATAAGTTGGTTCCTGTCACCCAAACGAGTAATTATAGTTTTCCATCCGGCGGTTAATCAAAATCCGTCCCTCTGGCAAAAGTCAATCATTGTTGGATGATGGATCCAATCCAGTGCCGGATGGTCGCGATGGCTTCACGTGGGTCTGTTTCTGCCGTTACTGCCAGCACACAACATCAATGTCCAATGCTCAATGTCCCTTGAACTTGTCCAGCGCATACAAAACGTACCAGTACTTGGGTGCTGATAGGTCGAGGTACAAAGACCTCCGCACATATGATGTTCTGGCACTTGCCTAGCGGCGAATGCTGAACAGGCGGTGCCTCTGCTAGGCCGTTTCGTGAAATGTGACGCAATAAAAGAAAAGGTACATGACGCTGCGCTACCTTGCACAGGCAGGGCCGGGTAGCTACTGGGTGGGTCCACTCTCCAAAGGTGAGGTACCGCACCTCCTTCGAGCTACCTCATTCGAGGGTGCGGGTGTGGCTTGCCTTGCCTTCAGAATCCCAGACAAGAACCTCCTCCCACCACCAGCACCACCACCGCCCACACAACTAACTTGCCGCCATCTCTCCTCTTCTTCTGTTCCGTGGTTGTACAGCATTGCCATCTTGTCCATCTTCCCATCTTCCCATCTTCGTCCGCGCCTTCATCCTCATCGCCCCCTCCTCCTGACATAGTCCTCTCCTACTGCCGACAGCATCGTCGTCATCGTCGTCATCGTCGTCATCGCCGCCTTCAGTCCATTCCAGCTTGTTATACCCGGGTGCTCTTCGCTGCCGCCCACTCTCCTTCCTCGCCGCGCCACCTCTAATCGACTGCGTCCGTCACTGCCATGGCCAGCCCAGACTACACGCAAGGCTTGATGCCCTTGACGCAGGTGCGCAAGCCACCTTTTACCGTCGAAGTTCCAGGCTACTCCAAGGTTCCCGGCGAGAGCATTCCCCGACGCAACGTCGCCGCAAAGGATGGCCTCATCGACCGACCGGTCGAGGAGGTTGGCACCGTCTTCGACCTCATCCGCCGAAGCGCTCGCGTCTACCCCAACCATAATGCCGTCGGCTCTCGCAAGCTTGTCCACCTCCACAGAGAGGTGAAGAAGGTCAAGAAAATGGTCGATGGCGAGGTTCAAGAGGTCGACAAGGAGTGGCAACTCTTCGAGCTGTCTCCCTTCACCTTCCTCACTTACAAGCAATATGAGGAGCGCGTTCTCCACATCGGCAGCGGCCTGCGCAAGCTGGGCCTCACTCCCGAGCACAAGCTGCACCTCTTCGCCACCACAAGGTTAGTCCGCTGAGTACCGTGCCATAAGCATTTCAATCTCTGGGTATGAGCTAATCGCGCCTTGCTCTCTCCTAACAGTCCGAGCTGGATCTCAATGTCACATGCCTGCGCTGGCCAGTCCATCACCATTGTTACCGCCTACGATACCCTCGGCGCAGATGGCGTTGCGCACTCTCTCAACCAAACCCAGGCCAGTGCCATATATGTTGATCCCCATCTGCTCAAAACCGCTTCGGGCCCCATCAAGGGGTCCAACGTTAAGACAGTCATCATCAACGAGGATTGCGTATTCGCCAAGGGCGGAGAAATCGAAAAGTTCAAGACTGAAAACCCCGACCTGAACATTATCACATATAACGAACTTGTTAAGCTTGGCGAGGAGAACCCGGTCGACCCTGTCCCAGCCAAGCCTACTGACCTTTACTGCGTCATGTATACTTCAGGCTCGACCGGCCCGCCCAAGGGTGTTTGCCTCACCCATCGGGCCCTCATTGGTGGTGGTATGTGAATCTTGGTGATCTTGTTTCCTAATAGCTTCTCTGTTGTGTCTAAGTTTCCCTACTAAACAAATCGTCACAGTCACTGGCCTCTGGGCCAATGTTCGAGATTGCGTTAGCGACAAGGAGGTCATTCTGGCGTATCTGCCGCTGGCTCACATCTTCGAAATGGCCTTGGAAAACATTGTGCTCTTCATTGGTGGCACGCTTGGTTACGGCAACCCCCGAACGCTCTCCGACACTTCAGTCAAGAACTGCGCTGGAGATATGCGAGAACTGAGACCTACAGTCATGGTCGGTGTTCCCCAGGTTTGGGAGACGGTCCGAAAGGGAGTTATGAGCAAACTGGAGACTTCCAGTCCTGTGCTCAAAGCTTTGTTCTGGAGCGCTTTTAACTACAAGGGCTTCATGTCAAGAAACAAGCTCCCTGGTGCTGGCGTGTTTGACAGCATCGTTTTCGGAAAGGTACGGGAACTGACTGGCGGCCGCCTTCGCTTCACCATGAACGGTGCAAGTGGCATTTCCGATACAACCAAGCACTTTTTATCCCTGGTCCTCGCTCCTATGCTGGTTGGCTATGGTCTCACGGAGACGTGCGCTTGCGTCGCCCTTGGAAACCCATTGGAATACACGGCGACTCACATCGGACCCGTCTGCGGTTCGGTGGAAGTCAAACTCGTCTCTGTCCCGGAGTTGGGGTACGATGCCGATGCTGCTGTGCCTCAAGGTGAAATCTTGGTCAGGGGCGTTAGCATTATGACGGAATATTATGACAACCCCGAGGAGACACAGAAGGCGATGACACCCGACGGCTGGTTCAAGACCGGCGATATTGGCGAGTTTGACCGCTCAGGCCATCTGCGGGTGATTGACCGTGTCAAGAACCTTGTCAAGATGCAGGGTGGCGAGTACATTGCTTTGGAGAAGGTCGAGTCAGCTTACCGAGGCGCCCAAACTGTTGCCAACGTTATGGTCTATGCCGACTCTGAGCACGCCCGTCCCATCGCCATCATCATGGCCAACGAGAAGGCTCTAGCTGATGAGGCCACCAAGCTAGGTGTCAAACAACACGACATGTATACCAACGACAAGGTTCGCAACCTTGTTCTCAAGGATCTTCACAGTGCCGGAAAGCGAGCCAATCTCGGAAGCCTGGAAACCGTCGCCAGCGTCGTCATCACGGACGAGGAATGGACTCCGGACAGCGTAAGTAGTTCCGGTCATTGGCACTTGTGCAATTGGTACTAACGAAGAAATTTTTCAGGGTCTTGTTACTGCAACCTCTAAGCTCAACCGAAAGATCATCAAGAACAAGTTCCAGAAGCAGATTGATGAGGCTCTGAAGCACGCTTGATTCGCACAAGACACCATTCACTCTCGGGTTTCGCCTCAGTCAAAACCCGATGGTATGGGCTCGTGTAGTTGTACTCTTTGTCTCTTCATAAGGCGTTGGAAGGATTACTAGTAGCAGGTAGGGCGGGCTCGTCAAACTCCTTCGCGCCCCTCGAGATAGTTTGCTGTGGGAGCGATGCCATGTTGATAGTCAGAAATTTATATTAAATTTACAATATTTCGACATCCGTCGTGCGAGTGGAGCTCGAATGTCAGCTTGTTTGTCAGCTTGTTCCTTGCATTTGGGCGGCGAGAGATGGCTTCCGTCTACTCCTAAGGTTGCAACGCGTAAGTACGACTTTCGTTGATTCATGGGCTCGGTAGCATCTATTTTCGCCTTGCAAATTGTCTTGGTAGATTTTGCTTTCAGGGAAGAACACGCTATGTAGGGTTTCTGCCAAATATACGAAAAAGCAAGAATGCGCACGATGAAGAATCAAGACAAGGACCCCCGGAAGCGCTATTATTCCTTCCCGAGCCGCAGACGCCACGCCATGCTTACTATCGAGTCTTGGTGCAAACGCTGTTTCAAGAAAACGTGGGAGAGTCAAGAGAATTCGTCGCAAACTATCCAATAAAGAAGCAACCATGCAGAAATAGTCAAGGGTGGCATTCATTTCAAACCATGATGCTACACATGTTCAATCCATTGATTTCCTCCGGAAGAAGACCATGTACGGGACCGCGTTGCCGCGGGACTTGAACACGTCGTCCTGTATGTCGTCTCGGTCGCCGCTGCCAATGCGGACCTTGGTGACACGGCTGTCGTTGCAGCAGAGCCAGGCGTAAGGGTCGTGCGTGCTGGAGTCACGGACGTATGCGTAGTAGTGCCCAGTGTCAACCGAGTTTCCGAGATGAACGATTACCGCGTAGCACTCGTAACGGAACGGTCCCGTGAACGCCTTGTCCGAAACATCGCCGTTGTTCGCGCAGTCCGGGGGCCCTAAGAAGTACGGCGAGAAGTCGAAGTCGTTAAAGTCCCACGTCACCGCTGCCGTGGATTTACGGATGTAGGAATCCTGGAGATGAAAGCGACTGAAGACGACGCAGAGCAACGGGGGCACTCGGGAAAGGGAAAGGGACTGTTTCGCACGGGTATGTCGACGGCATGATTCGCAGTCAAAGTCATCCAGCGCATTGGGGGCAAAATGCTCTGCTAGAACCTTGTCAAGCGTCGTGTTGCGGTCCATATGCACGGTCACAGGAATCAACTCGAATATCGTAAATGTGTAAGTACTCTTGTTGCATTCCTGGCAGCTGACAGTGGATAGTTCAAGGCCCCTCCAGTATTTATCCACAATGGACTGGTTGAGAGCCAGGTGGTTTCTCCAATACTCTGCGGATGCCTGTATCAAGGATTGGCTCTTGGTGTCTGGTTTGGGTACTTGGCCCTTGCGATCTCGACGACTGTTTGTCTCATCGTGAAGATTCGTCAGAACGAAGGACATGAACTCCTGAGCATCTTGCTGCTGTGCACTTCCGAACATGGCTATTTGGTCTTTACTGTGCTTGCAAAGATGTCGGATATAGTCCTGGTCCTCTTATTAGCCAACTGTTTTATGTAGCATCTTGAAAAAGAACATACCATCAGAGTCTGAGCCTTCATGTATTGGAATTTTCCAGTGCTCATCCAATGGAATAGATTTGACATAATCCGGATCATCAATTGTGGATGGTCTATCTTCTCGTCGTCTTTCTTTGGCACCTTGTAGTTGCTGACCCATTGTGATTCAGCCAATTCCCTACCAAAGTCAGGGGACGCCAGAAGCGATTGCAATGTACTGTTGGCGTAGCACCAGTTGTGGGGGTTGTTGAGCCCAGTAAAGAACTTGGTGCTGTTGTCAGTAGCCTGTTCCATGGCTTTCGGAGCGCGGCCACCGGTTCGTTGTGCCAACGTTGCTCCTGTCTCCGAATAATCGTTGTCGTCCGCGGCATGGGAGAGCGAACTATAGCTAGCCCGTGGTAGAGCAGGTGCAGGCCGAGTTGGGGGCGAGGGTAAATCAGATTTCAGGTCGCCCTTGTGCGACGAACCATATGTTGGACGCTGGTCTGCCATCGCAGGAGCAGTCATCGACTCTTGTTCAATATTCACAGGAGGAAACCTCCGGAGGAAATCTTCTGTTGTTCGGAGGAAGCCTGGCGTCGAAGCAGTCTCATCTTCATCCTTCTTTAAAGTCTCCTGCCACTCTTTGACCTCGTCCGGCCTCAGGGGCTTGACCGTGTATTTGGAACGTCTCCATTCTGTCATGGCATTTCGACGACGCAAACCCTGTGCTGGTTTCGAATTTGATTTCGAATTTGATGGAGCAGTCGACTGAAGGGAAGCAGGACCCATGAGATCAATCCATGCTTCCAATCCTCCTTCTAAAAGCTTGGGCTGGTTCCTGAGATCACGACCATAGTTGAAATGTACCAATGCCCGCCAAAGTGATAAGAGCACCAGCTCCTCCGTGCCCTTGGCGGTCAAAGGAATACGTTCAGAGTACTGGTCGTATATGACGATCAGTTCGTATTTGTCGCGATTGTCGAAAAGAGCTTGCTCTTGGTTTGGGGAGAGGATGAGACTCTCTGATATCTGATCGGCAGAGATGTTTTCCCGAGAAAGAATGCTAGGTTCTATGCAAATTGTGGCTGACGACATGATGTGACCTTCATCGAATTCCTCCCGAGACCGAACATCAATGAGCAGAACGGAGCCCTTCGCCTTCATGGCCTGATAAAGGTCAGTGGGAGTAATAGTGTCGCCGCTCGGTATCCTGATAGAGCTTTTCGAAGCTCTACGTTCATCTATATTTTCCATGTGATTCTGGGCGGGAGATGTAAAGTCATTATTCGGTGTTTGTTGCAGCGCGGTAACCACACTACTCAGTGAAGTTGACGACCCTGTGCGACTAAATCGTCCGCGAGGCGTACCTGCAGATCCTCTTGTGGCTTCGGCAGAGATATTACCGCGAGCCGGACTGTAGATGGCGTCAGGTAGTTTGGGAAGACTTGGAATACTATGTATATGGTTTTGCAAAGACAACTTGGGCTTCTGGGAGTGCGGCATCTCAGGAATCCCATTAGGCATAGGCGGCAGAATAGCGTGTGTCTTTATACGAGGATCCTGCCCTGGAGAGGATTGCGGCCCTTTCAGGTTACTGAACCGTGCCATTAAGCTATCCTGTGCCGTACTGCTCGTGGAACTGGTTCGGCCATGTCCGGCTTTGATTGCGTTCCCATGGAGAGACGCAGGCTTGGGTTGCACAGCCGGCTTGGTTTTGCCTGAGGGCCCATGCGTGATCTCTTGCGACAGCCTCGAAGGAGTCTGGTTCCCTGAAGAGGACGGCGGTCGAGTATTCCCAGAATTCCCTTGAGGGGTCCCTTGGCGGATGATTGTTGGCTGCACACCCGTTCGCTTGTTATCTGCAACGATGCTCTGTTTGATCTTGGCATAGGCATCGTTCTGCTGGCTAATTTTCTTCAGAAGAGCGGTATGAGTCCTTGCCAAGTCTCCAGCATCCCGTAGTCCGGGATAGTCCCTGTGAGATCTTATGATCTGCACAGCAATTATGGACGCCCTGATATAGTCTTTCAAAGCCTGCGCAGGTTTGTTGAATTCTCGGCTCATCTCCGCCTGACGGAACGACGTCTCGGCCAACTCAAGTAACCGCTTTATAGATTGGTTCGAGTCGATATCCTTCGGGACGGCAAGAAGATCGTCTATATGGGGCAGCGGCGGAGGCCCAGGCCGGGAAGCCGCTCCATTGCTCCCATTCAAGCCTGCCGGCAGGCTGTACCTGTGGTTGGCAGCAGCCATGGAGTGCTTCCCACTGTCGAGTATGGGCGTAGCGATGAATTATTTCATGAAGCTGTGAAGTTTAAGATATCTCGGGGTCGTAAATCATGTCTCATTCCAGGCTGTTGGCTGGAGGGTGGCGCAATGCAACGCTTCGACGGAGAGAGAAACGGACAGCGTGTGCAGGTCAAGGCGTTGCAGATCTAGCTTGCCCCCAAGCATTCTCTAGGATGGGGAAGAGTCGAGTCTCCGGGTAGTCGCGGTGTGATGCTGCATCCTCTTGTCGTGAAATACTGTTTGGTTAGAGCAAAAACCAGATCGTGGTCGGTTCGCGGGGATGCTTGGAAGCTCGCCCCTGCTACATCTTACGTCGACGGACGACGCGAGGGCTAGACACCATGTGGACAGTGGAGTCAATTTCCATATTGGACATGAGGTACCGCGACCGCAAGCCGGCTGCGCCAGGTACCTCTTGGCCACCACAGACCGACTGCCTTCCTCAAGCTGCCCAGTGCTTTTCAACTTACTAAGGCGCCTAGGCAGGGGGTCTTCCGTGCTGAGGCTGGGGCCGTCCGCCCCGCCACCAGCTGGAAGCCATATGCAATCACCTGGACCAAGGTTGTCGTCATCTCTCAGCCCGCTCCGGTTGCTCTTGCCTCTGTTCGTTTGGAAGCATATCAAGATAGCTACCTTTAGGCTGATCAGGCAGCCATTTACCACCATCGTTTGTACCGCGGCCAACCGAAATCACCTAACAGCCGCCACGTCCAAGGCAGAATGCTCCTAAGCTGGTACCTGCAAGGTACAAGCGCAGTGGATCATTAGGTCAGCATAGGCCAGGTATCTCTCTGCCTGCCATGTGCGATCCAATGTGAGGTGAGGAGCCAGTTACCTCATCGTCCAACGCCAGTACTACCTGCCTTGCCTACCTTAGCCACGACAGCTCGGTCAACCTCTCTCCACCTGCCCATCAGCATCAGCACGTCGCCATCTACTTCCGCACCGATAAATTTCTCTTGCCCGTTCATCATCCCTGTGACGGACCTCATAAATTGTCAGTCCTTGTCGAAGGGCGCAACTTCGCCAAGATGATGAGCTGGTGGTCCTCCTCGGCCAACACGGCCTTGGACGAGCAGATCGAGAAGGCTACCAGCAGCAGCCTGTATGATACCCCATTGTCACCTTGTGACTCCGTCTAACAGCATGGTAGAGAGGATATCGCTCTAAACCTCGAGATCTCCGATGTCATCCGCTCCAAGACCGTTGCGCCGAAGGAAGCTATGCGATCCCTCAAGAAACGTATCGGAAGCAAGAACCCCAACTCGCAGCTAAGCGCGTTGAATGTAGGGGTACCCCAGGAATACAGCTATATACTTGACTCGCTGACACGAGATAGCTTACGGATACATGCGTTAAAAATGGCGGAACACACTTCTTGGCTGAGGTGGCGTCCCGAGAGTTCATGGACAACTTGGTTTCCCTCCTCGAAGCCATAGGCCCCGCCGCTGTGAACCAGGAAGTTAAATCGAAAATTCTCGAGCTCATCCAGTCGTGGGCTGGCGCAACCGAAGGCAGACACGACCTCGTGTACATTGGTGAAGTCTACAAGACTCTGCAGCGGGAAGGTTATCAGTTTCCACCGAAGGTCTCCGTGTCCAGCAGCATGATTGACAGCAGTGCGGTAAGAACATCCGTCAATTAGTTGGGGAGTAAGGGTGACTGACGAGGGTTCAAAAGCCTCCCGAATGGGTCGATTCCGATGTTTGCATGCGATGCCGAACAGCCTTCACCTTTACGAATCGCAAGCATCACTGCCGCAACTGTGGTAACTGTTTCGACCAACAGTGCTCAAGCAAGGTTGCACCTCTGCCGCACCTCGGTATCCTCACGCCTGTTCGAGTCGATGACGGCTGTTATGCCAAACTCACCAACAAGGGTCTCAAAGAGCCAAGCGCCGCACTGGATCGATCTCCGACGTATCCACACAAGAACCGATCCTCAGGCATGTTACCTCGAGCCGCCCGCGTCGATGACGGCTTCGACGAGGATCTGAAGAAAGCATTGGCTATGAGTCTCGAGGAGGTCAGCAACTACGCACAAGGACCGGCTGCGCCAACAACGTCTGGGTTTGTACCAAATGGGAACTCGACAGCAGCAAAGCAGGCCGAGGAGGAGGATGACGACCTCAAAGCTGCCATCGCTGCATCTCTGGCGGATATGGAGGAACAGAAACAGAAACATGCGGCCGCACTGAAGGAGCAGACAATGAATCCAACAAGCAACTCGGCGCCAGCGAATTTTAGCCTTCCGAAGAACGATTACGAGTTGACTCCGGTAGAAGCTGAAAACATCAACCTATTCTCCACGCTGGTAGATCGGCTGCAGACGCAGCCGCCAGGAACGATTCTAAGGGAACCGCAGATCCAGGAGCTTTATGATAGCATCGGAACACTACGTCCCAAGCTCGCCCGGACGTATGGCGAAACGATGAGCAAACATGGTAGGCTGCAACGGGTTTATCGGATTCGACGAGAAGCCAAAGCTAATTGCGTCTGCGACAGATACCCTACTAGACTTGCATGCCAAGTTATCTACGGTTGTGCGATATTACGACCGTATGCTCGAAGAGAGGCTATCCAAGGCATACAGCCAGCAAAACCTTGGAGGCTACAACCTCCCACCATCACGCCAGCCTTCTGGACCCTACCCGTCCATTCCGACTCACGTTCCTAGCAGTATGGGCGGTGCCGAGAATTTTTACACCAACCGGCAGAGCGCAAGCTACTATACACCTCCGATGCACCATCACGCGCCTCCGCTGCAAGGCGCTCCGCAGTATCCCTATGCCACGTATGCGCAAGTGCCAGAGCCGTCAGCAGGTCATTATTCCCCTCATCAGCAGCCTCAACGGAGTAACAGCTGGCAGAACGCAAGGCCATCCGCCCCTCCCGACTCTTTTGCTTCCGAGCAGCGTGAAGGGGCGCAGGCGACACAAACACCTCAGCAAGCCGCGGCAACACCTCCAGCGGATCCTCAGAACTCGTATTACTTCAATCCTCCGCAGCCTGGCCAACCACCTTCCGGACCGTCCGCTCCAGGCTCAGCGCCGGAGAGCGCCCCTTCTCCATATCCCAACCTAAACCAGCCGATGCAGTATCATCGAGGTTCTGTATCCGCGCAGTCCCAAGCCACCCCTACACAAACGCCAGCGCAGCCCAGCCATCCCTCTCAACCGCCACAGGTCCCTCCTCAGGCTCAACAACCACCGCAACAAGGACCCGGGCCTCAGCAGCCTCAGCCGCCGCCGCTGCAGCAGCAGCAATACTGGCAGCCGACGGTGCCACAGCAGCCCCATTCACAGGGTGCAACAGCAACGCCCCAACAAGCATGGAGCTACGGGGGATACGGGCAGGAGTCATTTCCTTCAGTGCCTCAGCACGAGCCGGTCCAGAAGCCCGTGCAGGAGGAAGCTCTGATTGAGCTGTAATTCAGGCTTTCCATGTTGATTCTCTTGTCACGATTTTCATCTTATCCCTTAGCTATCTATGGGCTGGAAGGATTCTGATACTTTGGGTTTTCGAGGCGTTCGGAGTAAATTGTGCTAGTATCGAGGCGAAAAGCATATCAGCCATCGGTCATTGAGAATTGTTGGGTTGGGCAGTACCCTCCCCACTAGACGGTGGCCAGGCATTCGTTATGTTTCGCATGCTGCCGGTATACTGGGATTTCTGGACCTAGGACTGTTACGACACTCGGCCATCTATTGGCCAAGCAGGAGCGCACCGCACTATTATCCTATGTAGGGTAGCATATATGGCGACTAGCTGACGTCCGACTTTGGGCTTTGTCAAGGAGACATATTGGTCCCAAAGTGCAAGACCGTGTTCAGACCCAGTTGCGTTGTATTAATGGCTCCCCAGCCCTCGTGTGATGTCATCATTGCTTATGTTTAGCTTCATGGAGTGGCATAACATCATGCGCGAAAAAGTCACTCGACTGGATAGCTACCACGGGAAGGTGACAATGGCAATGTCACAAGGCCGGGCCTCCTAGACCTCGAGGTAATCAGGCTGGGGAGGCCACGGACGGAGGCCCGGTGCCTTCCTTGGACCTGTCTCGCCTGCCTGTCATGTATGGCGCCTTCCACTACACCAGGTGAAGCAAGAGCCCATATCTATCTCAATTTCACGGTTCAATCGTCCTCTCGACTCGTCTTCTCTCCATCGTTGCCTACCTTACATATTTATCTACCACAACTTTCGGATGCCATCGTTCAATCCTGCCTACAACCCGAGCCTGATCATATCTTAGCCTACCAAGCTGTACGCCGCAGCCATGTCTCGCTCTGGAGTTATCCCACCATACCTCTTACAAGGCATCGCGCTCTCGACGTCAAATTCCGACAACATCCGCGCGAATGCACTGCGTTCGCTTTAGCGTGGGGAGCGCCGTGTGAATGCACGCGCACAGGCTCAGGCTCGGTCCCGGTATCCGGAGCACTTCGCTGGCATGAACGCCGGGATCATCCCGCACCACATCCTAGAGGGGATTGCCAATGCTGACGACATCAACGATCATGATATTTGTGCAGACGCCCGAGCCACCCTCGAGTTCATGCACAAGCGAACTGCGGGGCTGGCGAAACCACCCACACGGAAGCAAGGGACGTCTGAAGACACATCGGACAAATCCGACGGAGAGAAGGACAAGGACAAGGACAAGCTGCCCAAGGGTGAGATCAGATGGTCTATATACGACGCCAAGCATGACGACGACGAGGCAAACCTCCCTGGGAAGTTGGCTCGGGATTTTGACGATGGAGAGGTCAAGGACAAAGCCGTTAATGAAGCCTATGAAAATGTAGGCAAAGTTCTCGATTTCTACAGGGACACCTTCAAGTGGAACTCCATCGACAACAAGAACAAGAAGGTTATCAGCACCGTTCACTTTGGCAAGAAGTACGAGAACGCCTGTGAGTAGTTGTCCTCCCCATGTCAGTGATGACTGTTGATGCGCCTTTAGTCTGGGATCCCGAGAAGCTGCAGATGGTCTTTGGTGACGGTGCCGAGTTCCTCAACAACTTCACAGGCTGCATCGATGTAATCGGACACGAGATCAGCCATGCTGTGACGGAGTATACGACGCCGCTGAATTACCACGGCCAATCGGGCGCCCTCAACGAGCACATATCGGATGTTTTCGGAATCATGATCAAACAGAAGATACAAGACGAGAAGGCAGACGTGGCCGACTGGCTCATTGGCGAGGAGTGCATTCTTCCTGGAGTCAAAGGGGTGGCTCTGAGGAGCATGAAGGCTCCAGGAAAGGCCTACAATGACCCGCGTTTTGTATGTCAATACGGTCCCCAGACAACCACCGCGGTTTGCTCTTTTGGTCCGTCGCCTTTGTTTCCTCTGACTGATTGTTGCTCCAGGGCCAAGATCCTCAAGTTGGGCACATGTCCAGATACGAGACGACGTTCGAGGACAATGGCGGCGTTCATGTGTTTTCGGGCATCCCGAACAAGGCATTTCAGCTGGCCGCCACAGCTTTTGGAGGTTATTCCTAGGAGAAGGCTGGCCGAATCTGGTGGGAGACTATGAAGAAGGGGAAACTGGGCCCCCAAACAACATTCGCTCAGTTTGCCGCTGCCACCATTGCCGCCACAGATGATGAGGAAGAAAAGGACATTGTTCGACAGGCATGGACTGACGTTGGCGTTGTGCCAGGGAAGGATTCGGGGCCTGATGATGCATCTTGCCCGTTCCTTTGAAAGGTGCATCGACTTCCCTAGTACAATCAAGAACACGACTTTGAAGAAGCCATTATTGTAGACTCCTAGATGAATAGAGAGACATTTTAAACTATCCTCCCACACCGTATTCAAGCAATGGGTTGGAACCGCATCGAAGCGAAAGAGTCTAGTATATAATAATTATGCTTGTTGCACAACTACTGGGCGAGATAGGCTTCCCCACAGCACGGATCCGTGCCACGGCCCGGGTCGGAGGTGCACTTTCCGATGTTTAGCCCCAAGCTCGAACTTGGACGGGTTAGGCAAACGAGCATTTTCTGGCATGGTTTGCAGGGGCTGCCTGACAGCCGGTAAGCAGGGGTCATGAAGCACTTCAGAAGCCTTCAAGTGGCTTCAGGTTGGGGGAGTGACACAGGTGACCATGCAACGTTCCGTTCGAGATGCAGCAGTCGATGGTTCCAGCCGACTGGAGAAGAAAATTCCAGAATGTGCTCATGATGCCGCGACCTTCCATGCAGTGAGCCGCCTAGCCCGAGGACTCGAGCTCGAGGGTGTGTGGCGCAGAGATGCCCATGTTCCAAAAATAGCCCATGGGCAATCCAGGACATACTGTACTCGGATCTGCCGAGTACTGCCAAGGGCAGAAAGCAAAGCTAAGAGCCATTACGAAATCTACGGGCCACGGCACCAGAGGGCTTCGTCATACCACGTCGCCGGGACGGCGGGACCATACATGCGTCGGCTGCTCGCGATGGCTTCGGCTTGGCTACCGTAGATTGACATGGGTGGCTCGAGTGCTCATGGAGGAGTGACGTGGTGACTGCAGTCGTTCCTGCCGTCTGCCGTCAAAATACGAACAAACGGTTGCGAACAGGTAGGAGCGACCGAACAGCCGTCAAGTTCAATCTTACAAAGGGTCCACCCTGAAGCCCTGCCGGAACCGGAAGGACGGTAGCGCGTCCACGAGATACGAAATGGCCTCTTGGCTCAGCACTTGCGCCCACATCATTTCCCCCGGACGTGCCTTTGCCGAGAGGCCACGAGACCTGTTTATTGGGTTTGTTTTCTTCTTGTCGAGTCGCTTGTGTTGGTACCAGGGAAACAAAACCTGCCAGGGAAACACGCGGACCGTCGGCTCGTCTTGTGCGGCAAAATGGCATCGTGCGAGCCGCACAGACCTGTGTTGATCGTCAGAACTCAGACGACCCCGTTGTGACAGATACTGGAGCTGCCTCTGGCTTTCCTGCTCCTCATTGGGGGGCAGTTTGCTTTTCGCGGAAGCACTCATGTTTCACTACCGCCGAGAGCCAAGCCAGAGCGCATAAGGAAGGAATGGGGGACGAATGATTCACAGCCTGTCAAAACAGCTGACTGGTGGGGTTTGCACCGTAGTGCATGGGATTTTGGACGGAAGGGGCTCGGCGAACACCTTCAACAGGCAAATACGCGCGCCCAGACTTGCCGACGGGCGACAAGATTACGGTTCGGCCTGGGCGCCAGCTCCAGGGGACCAACTACCAACAGCCAAGCACCTCTAGTAGGCACAGGAGAAATGAGCGTATGGCCCAAGGGGGGGAGAAAGCGGACGGGTAATATCCACCCGCCAAGGCCTCGTATGTCACACGTTGAGCCCACATTTTGGTGCTTTTTGTCCAAGGAGGTCCTCTCCCGCTCACACTCAGGAAAATGAACAGGCCAGCGAAACCCCTACCAAATCGTACAGCCACCAAGCCTTCTGGAGGCAGCAGATCTGCCCTACGGGGGATTACGCGCCCACTAGAGAATCCCTTTGGAAGAATCATGTGCTACAAGCCTGCAGATGCACCCTGCTGCACATCATTTGCGTCTCCCACGATGCCTTCAGTGGCCGGATTTGCCGGCCGTAGCACGTCCATCATCAGAACCCCATACAGCCGTACAGGACGGTGGCCACGCTTTTTTAGCACATACACGTTTTTTCATCTCAAAGTATAGGGGGAAGCTGGGCGGGGCCGACGGCGTGGCCTGTCCGTCGGCTTCTGAGACACGCGAAAACATAGGGTAAGGTTCAGAATCACCAAGCTGTACAGGCGAGCCAAGGAGTCCCAGACAAACGGTAGATGCCACAGTGGCGCTAGCCGGTCTTGCGGTCTACACAGCGTTGTGGCGCGTTGTCTTCTGCGTTGTGAGCCATCTGTGTGCACAACAACAGAGTCACACCATCCGAGACTCGACCCAACCGCGCCACCTGTCCTGCATGACCAACCACCTCCAACCACCATTACCAAACGTTTCTGGGCATGACCAACCACCACCCCTCGGCATAGGGCTGCTTGCGCAAGACTCTCGACACCTCAGCAGACAGTGGTATTTGTGTATGTCTCGCCTCACATCGCTCTCTCCTGGTCAGCCGCTCCACCGACAAATGCCCAGAGCCGGTCCACTGGGCAATACGGGATGAGTACCAGGGGTCCCCTGGTCAAGGGGCTTAGCTTAACGAGCTACTCGATTAGGGGACCCCCGGTCCCCTGAAGTCTGGACGGCCGACAACAAGGTGATGATGGGGGGGCTTGGGAGGCTGCGCAGCTCATAAAACACCATCAATGCGCCGCCTGTCACATTCCCTCTGTCCCTTCTCTCCTCATCCCTCGCTTATTTACACCCTACCTAATAAAAAAAGCCACTTTTCTGCTTTTCTGTTTTGCTACTTCTTCTCGACATTCGCTCAGATCGACAATACTTTCGCTGTTTCCCGTTCCATTTCTTCCCACCTGAACACACCACTCGCTCCACAGTGTTGCTCAGACGACTGTGTACTCAAGTAAACAACAAATCTTACTCACATACCGTTCGTCCACAACTCTCAAGAATGTTCACCAAGATCTCCGCCGCCGCGGCCGTTCTGGCTGCTTCCACTCTCGTCTCTGCCCAGACTTTCACCGACTGCAACCCCCTTGAGCGAGGTATGTCTGCACGATTACCAAAGCAATCACCAGCGCTCGACTAACTCACTTCGTAGACTGCCCATCTGACCCTGCTTTCGGCAACGAGCGTGTGTCATGCAACCTGCTTGAGGGTGCTTGCGATGCCTTCCACGAGCTGGAAGGCACCACCGTCGATTACACCGAGCAAGGTGCTATCTTCTCTATCGAGCGCGAGAGCAACGCCCCTACAATCGCCACGGACAAGTACATCTTCTTCGGTCGTGTCGATGTTGAGATCCAGGCCGCTCCCGGCCAGGGTATCGTCACCAGCGCCGTCCTGCAGTCTGACTGCCTAGACGAGGTATGCTCCATGAAGTGTCTTGAATCATGTGTATGGATCATTTGCTAACGTGGACTGGGTAGATTGATTGGGAGTGGGTTGGCGGTGATGACCTCCAGGTCCAGACCAACTACTTCAGCAAGGGTGACACCTCTACGTATGATCGTGGCGCCTACCACCCCGTCGACCACCCTTTGACCTCTTTCCACACCTACTCCATCGACTGGACCCCCGAGGCTGTCAACTGGATTATCGATGGCAACGTCATCCGCACTCTGGCCTACGCTGATGCCAAGGGCGGAAGCGCCTTCCCACAGACTCCCATGCAGATCAAGCTCGGAACATGGGTCGCTGGTCGCCAGGACGCCCCAGAGGGCACCGTTGAGTGGGCTGGTGGTTACGCCAACTTTGACGAGGCTCCCTTCCTGGCCATCTACAAGAGCATCTCGATTGTCGACTACGCTGGTGGCAGCGGCCCCGCCAGCGGTGCTGTCCGCGAGTACATCTACGGCGACCGCACCGGCGAGTGGGAGAGTATCGACGTCGTTGGTGGCTCCGGCCGTCCCAGCAACGGCAACAACCAGGAGACGGAGACCACCACCGCCGAGGAGGTTGAGACCAGCACCAGCCGGGCCCGTCCCACGTCCACCCGCACCAGCCAGGCTGTCAGCGTCACCGAGGAGGCCTCTTCTGAGCCTGCCACGACAACCACCGAGGTTTCTTCCGAGGCTTCCAGCACCGAAGCCCCCACCACTCTCTCCACCACTGCTAGCCGCGCCACCCCCGCTGCTGAGAGCCAGGCTGGCACTCCAGTTGGCGCTAACGGCGCCGAGGAGACCGGCGGCTCTGCTCCCCCCAGCGCCGCCCCTCGCGAGGCCGTCACCTACGGCAGCCTTCTGCTTGCCGGCGCCGCCATCCTGGCTGTTCAGCTGCTGTAGGCATGTGAAGTTGCTAGCTTGGATACCCAGCACATATTTTGGTTCTTGGCGCCGATGAAAAAATATACAAAAACATGTACAGTCGAACAATACCCGCCAGCGTGGAGAGCAGATTTAATCACATACATTCTTATCATTCCTTGCTTTTACTTGGTTCATCATTCTCGACTAGGGGCGCTGAGCTTCGACGATTGAGATGATTTAGCGGCATTTTTAATGGAGCTGCTCTCCGGCATGTGGATTGCGAGACGTGGATGATGTTGACGGCTCTCTTGGTTAAAAGCATAAGGCCCGGTGTTGACGGTTGACTCTTATTGGAATGAAGTGCGGCGGAGGATTCAAATGGCATACAGATATCCAATGAATTGAATACCACATTAAGATACTCAATATGGAGCACGCCAAGTGAAACATGGTCCGCGGCCCAAGTGTTGCAAGAACAGGGAGTGATGACTGCATGGGCGCCCTGGTCCGCGAGCCCCAGCCTACTAGACGTCGGCAGCCAATGCCGTCGGTTTATAGTGGGAGCCGTGTGAAGATGGCTGCCTGTTTGTTCATGGACCAATGTCGAGACAATACGGGCATAGAGAGCATACGGTGCATAGACTATGTATGTTGGACTGCTCCCGCTCCTCAACAAATGCCCACCACTTCCCATCTAACAAAAAGCAACCAATGCCTCCGCACAACGACATCGAGGCCTTCCACGAGGTGCTCCGGTCCAGCCGGCGGATCATGGCCCTGTGCGGCGCGGGGCTGTCGGCGTCGTCCGGGCTGCCGACCTTCCGGGGCGCGGGGGGGCTCTGGCGCAACCACGACGCCAAGAGCCTCGCGACGCCGGGCGCCTTTGCGCGCGACCCGGGCCTCGTGTGGCTGTTCTACGGGTACAGGCGGCACATGGCGCTCCGGGCGCGGCCGAACGCGGCGCACAGAGCGTTGGCGGCGCTGGCGAGGGTGAAGGGGGAGGGGTTTCTGTGTTTGACGCAGAACGTGGACAGTATGTGCCTGCTCCGGACATGATGTGTTGTTGTTGGTGGCGGGCTGACGCTGGGCTTGTCAAGATCTGTCTCCGCGCGCGGGCCATCCGCCTGAGCACCTGCGGCTGCTGCACGGGTCGTTGTTCGACATCAAGTGCTCCAACAACGGCTGCGACTGGACGCAGCGCGGCAACTACGAAGACCCCTTCTGCCCGGCGCTCGCGGCCGCATCGGCCGACGTGACCGCGGACCAGCCGAACCCGCTGCTCGACGCGGCGCGCCCGCTGGAGCGCATCCCCGCGTCGCAGCTGCCGCACTGCCCGGCGTGCGGGACGGGGCTGCAGCGGCCGGGCGTGGTGTGGTTCGGCGAGGGCCTTGACGGGGCGATGCTGGCGGGCGTCGACGCCTGGATGGACGACGGCGTGGACCTGATGCTCGTGGTCGGCACGTCGGCGACGGTGTACCCCGCGGCCGCCTACATCGACGAGGCGAGGGCGAGGGGCGCGCGCGTGGTCAACGTGAATCCCGAGGCCGAGGACCGTCGGGAGATGGGGAGGTTGAGGGAGGGGGATTTTGCGTTTGGGCAGGATGCGGCGGCGTATCTGCCGATTCTGCTGAAGCCCCTGATTGGGGAGGTGCCTGCCGATGAGGGAGAATAGGGGCAGGTAACGGTAGAGAGCCATTAGGATAGATGCGGTATGGAGGAGTGTGATATGTCTATCAAGGTTGTCGCTTTAGCCTCGCCGCGATAGAGGCAGCCCTGTGCTCGGTTCCATCACGGCCATTAACTACTCATCCTGCCAGTCGTTTCATCAAAAGAGCTCTATGGCATACCCGCGAGTTCTCTTTCAACATGACATTATGGTCTTCTTGTCACACCGTTTGCATATGTTACTTTCTCAGATGGTTACTTGGTATAAGTGAGGATGGTAAAGGTGGAGGTTTACGCCTTCTTTCGGAGAACGTGCGGCCACGCGCTTTCAGTGAGAACAAGAGCCCTTCAACCGAAAATGCCTGCTTTCAAATAGACATTATTTTTGGTAAACCCCGGTAAGAAGTGATGTTGCCGTGTTCGTCATCTGCACCCATCCCAAGCGACCGTCTTCCAGGGGCCCCTCCATTTACTGGCCAACCCCTAGACCCCCACCACCCCACGTCATGCCTCTCAATCCCTTCGTTAGTTCGTTTCTTCAACTCTACCTCGTACCTCCCAACACCAACATACCCGACACCAAACAGCCGTCGTCTTCAACCAACCGCCCACCATGCAGGGTTTCAACATGGGCCGCTACGTGCCCCCGGACCTCGAGGGCACCGTCAGCGCCAACAAGGCCCAGGGCAAGCACGCCCTCGGCGCCCGCGCCTCCAAGCTCGCCTCCCACGGCATCCTCACCGTGCGCTTCGAGATGCCCTTCGCCGCCTGGTGCGGCACCTGCCCCAAGCCCACCATCATCGCCCAGGGCGTGCGCTTCAACGCCGAGAAGAAGAGGGTCGGCAGCTACTACTCCACGCCGGTGTGGAGCTTCCGCTTCCGCCACGCCGAGTGCGGCGGCGCCGTCGAGATGCGCACCGACCCCAAGAACACGGCGTACGTGGTCGTCGAGGGCGCCGCCAAGAGGGACACGGGGGACGAAAAAGTCAGGGAGGGCGACGTGGTCATCATGACGGACCAGGAGAGGGAGGCTCTGCGGAGGAACGCCTTTGCGAGCTTGGAGAAGACGATCCAGGACCGGCAGCAGCTGAAGGACGCAACGGACCGCATCCACGACCTCATGGACGCGTCGGCCCGTGACTGGGACGACCCCTACGCGCAGAACCAGAAGCTGCGCCGGGCGTTTCGCGCCGGCCGCAAGGAGCGCGAGCGCGAGGCTTCCGCCGCCGAGGACCTCAAGGACCGGCTGAGCCTGGGCATCGACCTGCTTCCCGCGTCCGCCGACGACGCCCGCCGCGCCGCCCTCGTGGACTTTGGGCCGCGCGACGGCACGGCGGACAAGGCGCTCGCCAAGCCCTTGTTCGGCGCCGCAGCGCAGGCGGCTCCGGCCGCGGGGCCCGCGCTCAAGGCCGAGAAGCGCGCGTTGCAGACGAGGAACGCCCTGGCCACCGAGATCGTGGACAACACCCGGGCAGTGAACGACCCGTTTCTACAGGATGCCAGGGGCGGGGATGGCCGCGCTCCGAGCCGGATGCCTGGCGTCAAGAGAAAGCGTGCCGCTCGGGATCATGATGCTGATGCGGCGTCGTCCAAGCTTGTCGTCCAGGAGAGGGCGGCTCCTCGTGGCTTGGTCAACTATGATTCCGATTGATCGGCACGAACTCGTGCTGTGTCCTTTCTTCTCCCATCAATACTTTAACGATTTACGACTTTACGACTTGAGAATACCCCCAGTGTCACCGCATGACTTTAGAATAGGTTGTTTCGTATATAAGAATCTATGACTACCGCGTCTACAAAATATGCGAGGCCTTTCGTTGCATGTGCCGTTCCCGATGAACCTCCTAAGCTAAGGCCTACATGGCTTGCGCCATCCCTACAGGCAAGGGCTTTCTCTCCTCCAGGCTCTCATTTCGTGAAGCAGAGTGTGTGAAGGCAGCCTCTCCCCCCCCGTTGTCAATGTGTCGTGGCCAGCGCCTACCAATTCCAAACCTTGAAACAAAGAAAATTGCACAAAATACCCTGTAATACACGCCGACATTGCCCGCCGAAGCCGTTGGCCTATATTTGGTGCCGTCGTGCGGGGTTTCGTTGGGTGTCGTGGTTGATGTACGCCTGTTATCCGTGTGACGCCGTAATACAGTCATGAGCTCCAAAACGCAGCTCGTCCTCAGAGAATTCCGTCATATGTCGTCCATCTGGCCGGCGGGCTGTTCGTCGTCGTCGTCGTCGCTGTCGAGGGACGCCACGGAGGACATGTCGCTGTTGGTCCGGTCCTCCTCGTTGGCGTCATCTGCAGCGTCCTTATTCGCATACTTCTGGACGTACTCTACACGCCCTGTCAGAAAGCCGACACTGGGTGCACTTTACGAGTCGGTGGGGAGGTGTCTCGTACCCTTGACCTTTGCATCGTAGCTCTTGGGTTCTCTGATCAAGAGGGCAGCGGCCTCGCCGTTGAGAGGATCGGTCGGGTTCGGATATCGGAGGAGTTGTGGCAGGAAGACCTCGAAGATGTTGATCATGTCAAACATGGGTGACCATGTCTGGTTGATGACATCCAAGCAGACCGACCCGGATCTGAAGACATTCCCCAATCAGTACGTGCGCGTGGTCATAAGCCCAGCTAACCCACTCACAATTCGTCGATATTCGGGTGGAAGATGCGGTTGACAAATCCAATGCTAGGCGACTTGTACGGGTACGTATCGGGCAGTTCGACGTGGATCTTCCACAGACCTCCTTCGAATGGAGCTGGCAAAGACATTAGCACACTGCTCGCACCCGCGGGTTATGTCCCCGGTTTTTCGCATTGACTGACTCTCGGCCGGACCCTTGAACTTGACAAAGAACTCTTGCCTGTTTGACGCCTGTAAGATGGGAGTGCCGCGTAGACGGGAATCGTTCAAGCTCACACTGTTATTGGTTAGCACGAGTACTCTCTGCCCCTAGCAACCGCGTATGCCTCACTGTTGTCGTTAACCAACGTGACTTCGTAGTCCTGCATCATCCTGCTGCTGTTAGCGACATGGGCGGAAGGGGGGCGCATTCGTTCAGAGTCGCGTCGTACATCCTGCAGAACACGTTAGCGAGGAAAGCCAGGTGAGCAAGCGGGCTTCGTTTTGCCCGGCCGTGGTTTGTCCGTACTTCATGACCTGTCCAGCATTCTCAAGTCAGCCCGGGTAGCCTCGGAGGAGCCGCACAGGGCCGTGGGCGCAAGAACTTACATCCGCCTCGATTCTGCGGCGGGGGCTGGACATGTTGACGGCGGAGGCCTAGCTTGCGATGTAGTCGGGTCGATGCGTTTTCCGTGCCGTGGTACCCAGGGAGGGGGGAGATGGTTTCGTATCGTGGGTTGCGTGGCGGGGTTGTTGGACGGATGGGCGTCGGTTTATGTAGGTTCAGGGCAACTGCGACGAGAGGGTTGCTGCGAATCAGGGAACAGCAACGAACGGCCGCAGACGCGAACGGAGGGTGAATTTGCGTGTGTGATCGGGCCCGAGGGAATGCAGAGGAGGAGTGAATTGGAGGCAGAGCAGCCGATGGGCTTTTCGATGGCGGCCCAAACGGTCACGAGGGGGGCGGCGATGATGCACTCGTCCACGATAAGGTAAGGATGGCCCACCGAGGATTTAGCGGAGGTTCCCTTACTATGGACACAGCTATGCCAAAGCCGGTTGACTAACAACTAACCCTCCAGTCCAGCTCCATTCAGCTGTCTCTTAATCCTCGCCCCCGCCTCCTCTCTCTTCCCCATCTACCTA